>JAQGBA010000583.1:0-29249 GCA_034698125.1 Prionchulus punctatus | reverse complement strand
AAGATTTTTGAAATCAGCCTGTTCTTATCAAGAAAGGGCGATCAAAGAATTTTGTTAGTCGGTTTAAAGCAGGGCGATCCAGCAGTTGAACCAAACATTTGACATTCAAATTAAATGAACAGTATCAATAATCTCACCAAATATATGTAAATGTAACAACTAATTTGGGACAGAGGTAGTAATAGTTAATTTCTTATTGTTATGGTTTAATGAAACTTTCGATATAAAGTGTGAAGCGCAGCAAAACATTAATTTTCTTGTACATATTTTTATCCCGAATTACCGTATGCGCTTTTTGGTTTTTGCAAAATATTTACATTAAGTTAAGTTTATGACACGTGACATTCAAAAATGAATATTGTGTATAATGAAGTGAATAAACTCAGCTAGCACGAAGTTAACATTACAAGGTCTAACAAAATCAGAAGTTCATATTAATCAATACATTCTAAAATTACGTTCCACAATTCTCGGTTGCCAACGATCTTTGAAACTGGTAGATTCCGGGGGATTATGGTATTGTTTACCGTAAATCATTTTTGATACAATTCCCCCAAGTTGTTTCAGGGCGGCCTCTGTCCATGGAACCTTCTGGTTGATAGGCCATTGCCTTTGCGGTAACCGTTAGGCATTCTGTACAAGTGCCCCAACCAAGCTAAGCGATAACGGCTGATTAAGCTTCTGTTTGATTTCATATTGTATTTTTCCCTGATTTTATGATGGGAGATCAAATCGTACCAATTAATTCCTAGAATTCGTCGGATGCATTTCATGTCAAATGATTCAAAAGCACTTCCTTCCGTTTTTCTTAGCGACAAACGTGGATACCATATAAGAACGCGGATCTTATCAATCAAATTTAGGTGAGCGGTCGCTTCCGTATTACGATCTCGTTACTCTTTTACTAATGGAAGAACCTACTAACAGCAAAAAACGAAAAAAGCATCTCCCAAAAAGAAATTAAAATTATCTTCTCCGTGGTTACACGTCTTGAATAAGGTTGGTCAAAAAGCAAGAAATAAAGTTCTCAATAAAGGTCGTAAATTTTACAGCACCTTTTTCTGTTAAATTATGTAGTTCAATTTAATGTTTTGTTTTAGACATGGTTGCATCAGACACGTTATCTAGCGACGGGCGCTTGCTCTACAAATGGTCACAGCAAAGACGCCTACTGAATTCGAGTACAAAATTTTCATCGCTACAATTGCAAAACCAAATAGTAGAATATGACGCAGAAAAAGAAACAAGAAGGCAAAAATTATTAAACGAAACAAGGGAAGTTCTTTGCGGCGTGGTGGAACAATTGAAATTAAGTTGTGTTATAAAAAGCTTTCGTGACTTGCGAAACAATTTCTATTTGCTTTATTTTAACCAAATGCCTTTTTTTGTTTTAGCCTACTGACGATAATTTACCATATGATTTGACTCCTTCGTCATTAGGGTGGAAAAGAGTAAAGGCTTCAATTTTTAACCCTGTGTCGACATCTTCAACAATATCATCCACTGCTAGCGTACCATATTCTGGACACGAAAACCAAACCGACGATTCATTTTCCGATTCTTCAAGTTCAACTAAATCCAGCGAAGCGAAACATCCATAGCGGGGATACCCTTTCAAAAGGTGAACAAGAAGAAACAAACCGATTCGTCGACCTGCTGTTACTCATCATGGAAGTAAACAGTTTTTGCACTGTTGTCATATTCTGTTGATATGCGAGAAATTCTTGAATGTTTCGAATTCTTCCAGCATACAGGTAAATCAAACGATAACGCAAGGAGAGAATATTCACCGATGGAACTGATGAAAATGTCCCGCGATTGTAACGGACTTTCGAGGAACGAATGACAGAGAACACTAAAGATTCGCTATTCCTTAGTCAACCGAGGATGATTGAAAAGAAATTGTGGCACGATCGTAACTGTCGACAGAATGGTAAACAGTCGAATATTGTCTCATTTCCAAACGTTGATATCGAGCAGAAACCGTTTTGCAAAGAATGACGATTTAAAGATTTAAATGCCATGTCATAACAAAATTGTTTGTTAGGTTTGTTTGAATGTCCCAAGTATATTTTGATCTGTTGTTTTTTTATGCATTTAGTTCTAACGATAATTGCAGGCGTTACATTTTGAACAAAACAAAGGTTTCGCGTCGTTAAACCAAAAGCGAAAACCAGTTAAAGTACAACCTATTTTTATTAGCTAAAATATTCAAGTAAATGACAAATAAAGACGATAAAATACAAGGTATACCAAATACAATTTCATGAGTTTATAATGCGCAAAACGTTTTTTTCATTTAACTTTATCTTTTTTGATTACCCAATGCAACAATTCTTTACAATTGGCCACTTGCCAGTCGAACGGATTGGTCATTTTCATGTTTAAAGCGAGCAACGTTTTTAGCAAGCAATCGTCCATTTCTTTGTATTGCGGAGTATCTTCGAAATTTAAAACTCGGATCAAGTGCACAAATTCAGACGTACCGGGAGGCATTTTTTCCGCTAAAATTTCGGGAGTTTTCTTTCTTTTCATTTCGGCTACTTCATCGTCGTCGTTCGTCTTCCTCCAAGGCAACTGACCGGTCATCAATTCATAATACGCGTAGAATAGTGACCACAAATCGTCTCGTCGCGATTGCTCTTTCAAATCGTGCGTATTCAAAGATGCGTATCGTTCGGTTCCTCGAAAGGCAACGTTCGATCTGTACGGTCGATGCCTACCGTCTTTGGAAACGTAAAAGCGAGCCAAGCCGTAATCAATCATGAAAACCGTGTTTTTGTTCTTTGGCGAACTGCCGATGACGAAATTCGACGGCTTTACGTCTCTGTGAATGATACCCAACTGATGCAATCCGTCGATCGACTGTAAACATTGACGGATCATACGAATGCTGGCCGAAGCCGATAATCGTTGCGGATATAAACGGCATTGACGACGTAATTCGCTGAGACTCTTTCCCAACAATTGCATTGCGACGAACTGACATTTTCCTAACGTACCCGATGCGAATATTTTCGGACAATGCGGATTTAAACGAAATTTAGCTAAAACGTACGCTTCAACATTTGGATGATTATCTTCTATCGCTTCTATTTTCAACGCCACTTCCGTTTTCGTTTTCGTATATAACGCTTTATATATCTGGCCGAAACCGCCTTCTCGAATTTTGCCAATGATTTCAAATCGACTATCTATCGTGTCGCCAATTTTTGCGTAATCTGTGTCTTTTTGTTCCATACATTCGACGTGCGTTATCATTGTGGTCGTTGTTGACTCTTTTCGTTCGACGCGTTGAGCGTTCGGATCATTTAGTTCGTCCATCAAGAAGTTTAAGATTTCTTTTTGTATCTTGTCTTTATTCTCATCGTTGGTGTTGATGGGGTTAGTAGCAGCCATCGTTTGATAATGTTCGGAGTAAATTTCGACTCAACCGCACTCGACGCAACAAAATGTTAAGACTAAATTTTTCTTTTAGTGGATGTTAAAAGAAAACTTGCACAATAAAGTCAAGAATGTATATAAAATATTGTCGTTTACAGTGTCAAACATGTCAGACATTGGGCTAGTGACATTTAACAACGTTCTCTGTGGATGCTAATTGGGCTGGTAGATTTAACCTAATATTTTTTTGGACGTTTTCTAGCTATCAAGGAAGAGAAGGGTAAAAGCGAGCGGGGACACGAATGACTTGCAAAGCTTAAACTTTGCAATTGACAAATAAAAACAAACCACCAATAATTTCAATGCATATATTTTGCAAGAAAAATCTTTGTAATACTTTTTTTATATAACAACATCAATATTCTAATGAAATTTATTGTCCACGCTTATTTAATGTAATATATGCACAATTTGCAAAATAAATACGAGAAAATATGTTTTGCATAATCAACTTCAATGTCGATTTTCTTTCCATACGTATATGAGTTTGAAAGTGGCGTGCTTTATAATGATGAAAACATTTAATTTCGAAAGAGAAATTTTCAGTTCTAGGCGCAACTTTTTTTGCCTCTTTTCTTGAAATCAACGAAACCGTTTTAGTCAAAAATATTGAAAAGACGTAACAAGGAATATAATAAATATGGTAATTGTTAGTTTTATATATTGTTTGGTTGTATAATCTTAATTTTGCATTTTTGCAGTTGTTTTTTTCGTTTTTCAAATCGTTAGTGGGCAAAGAAGTGGTTGTTGAATTAAAAAACGATCTGTGGTAAATTTAAATAAGATTTTCGGAAAAAATTTAAATATACTATAGCTTCAAAGTTTTCTATTTCTGTTGTTTAGCATAGCCGGCTCGCTACATTCCGTCGATCAGTATTTGAATATAAAATTGATGGACATAAGCGTCATTGATCCCGAAAAGTATCCTCACATGGTAAGAGTGATTGTTGTTACGAATCTTATATATTTATTTCTTTTATTTGTTTGCATTTGTTATACGTACATAACAAAGTAATTTTGCCTCATCAATTTGTGTTTAACTTTAGCTTTCGGTCAAAAACTGCTTTATTCGCGGATCTGTTGTTCGATACGTTCAATTGCCGAGTGACGAAGTCGATACGCAATTGTTACAAGACGCAACTCGAAAAGAAGCCGTATCTCAAACAAAAACGCGATAATTGCTTTTCACTTTGTTAACCTGTTCGTTTATTGAAGCGACATTTCTGTATAGAAATAAAACTGTTTTCAGTATTGTCGAGCTTATTTTTGAAATTACATGTTGACAGCATTTCGCTGGTAATATACCATATTTCGCTCATGTTTGTTTCAACATGGGGATAATTCGAAATTATTTTTTGATAGGAAATGTCTGTAAAACGAATTGTGAATCGCTGTTATCATTTCGGAGCGCTTTACTCAAAAACGATAAATTTTTCGGGACAGAAACGAGCATGTGGAAACATTACTAGCGGCGAACCGGATAAACCCCCCGGCATAATCGGCGATAAATCGAATGATCATTCGCATGGAAAAGTTGTCGAACATCATCCGTCACCGGCGGGAAAAGTTTTATCTCATCCAAACGAATCTTTGAGTCCAATAAGCAGTTCGAATAGTATTAAAGTCGATTATTGTACTGTTTCGGAAAAGTTGTTTCTTTTTCGGATTATGTTTCAGAGAAAGTCCTTGGTGCGGTAGAATCGAAATCAAAACCCGAATCGAACCTTATAAAAGGAAGTTTTCAACTTCTTTACACATGTAAAGTGTGCAAAAGTCGAGAAAATAAAATTATCTCCAAAACTGCATACTATAAAGGTGTTGTATTAGTGCAATGCGGAGGATGCCAAAATTATCACATAATCGCCGATAATTTAAATTGGTTCAGCGATTTGAAAGGCAAAAGAAACATAGAAGAAATATTAGCTGAAAAAGGCGAATTGGTTCAAAAGTTGTCGGGCGAAGAATTATTCGCGATCAGTAAATAATACTTGTTGTTAATTTTAAATATATTAAGCCAAATAATCTTCACTTTGCGTGTTGTTTTTATTTTTGCTCTATTATCATTAACTTAAAATAAACTGTTTGCTGCTGTTAATTGATTTATTTTTTTCGAAAAAGAATTAATCCTTTGAAATCGCATAGTTGAAACAGCATTTATACCTGCTTGAGTTTTAGTTTTAGTTTAAGCTGAAATGTTAGAGAAACTTTATCAGTCCCATATACCAACGAGCACGGTCCAAAAAACAGTACTTGCAGTTGGCTCTGCTTGTGCAGCCCTGCTGAACCCCGCAAGAGGAGGTACACAATGTGATCGCCCAAAATAGGTTGATCTAACATTTTGTTGAACTGTACTTTATATATTTTTCGATATGGTTGCTTGCATGGGCGAAACAACTGCTGGATTTGCATTACCACGAATGCATCGTAAAATGTTAGATGATGCAACTGGACAGCAAATACTTTCGTATAAAATTCGTTTTTCGTTAATTATTCCTGTGCTTAAATGCTTTTATTCAAATTCAGTGAAAGACCACGAATCCAAAATTCCACAGTCGATTTTGATTCTTTACGGAAACTAAACGACGGAACGCTGGGTCGTGAATACATGCGATTTTTAGATAATTTGGTACCATATTTTTTTATTTCACGAGCAAATTGATAATACGATTTGTTATTCTTTTTCAATAGCATCCTTTGTTTTGTTTTTTTAAAGAATTTCGAAACAAATGTCTGACTCAATTTGCAGGACACAACGCCAGATGCTCGTCCTATAGTTCAATTTGTGGACGATGTGGAACTAGCCTATGTTATGCAACGTTACCGAGAAACACACGATTTGTATCACACGATTTTAGAAATGCCGACAAATATATTGGGCGAAGTAACTGTAAAATGGTTCGAAGGTATTCAGTTGGGACTTCCAATGTGCATTTTGGGGGGTTTGTTTGGTGCTTTGCGTCTTTATCCGAAGTAAATACATTGTGAAAATTATATAGTTGAAAACGCCGAAACTCACAAATACGGTGAAACATTTCAGACAGCGGCAAAAATATTTGACGAGTCATTTACCTTGGGTAATTCGTAATGCAACTCAAGGACGGTTTTTGATGAACGTTTATTGGGAGAAGCATTGGAGTCAACCGTTGCAAGAAATTAGAAACGAATTAAACATTGAACCTCCGCCAAAATAAATATTTTTATTACAATGTGCACTGTTAGTTTAGTAAAAGAGCAATAATTGATAACTAGTCCTACAAAGTTTTCAATAAAATAATTCATAAGTCGTTCTTTTCAGCAGATATCAAGACACTTCAATCTCACAATGGACCTTTTGCACAAAATTAGGAAGAAAACTTCTTACTGGTTCCTTAGATTTATTTAGCTTATTAACCTGAAGTAAATTTCTAATAATCTTTAAAACAAAATCAGCAGTCCATTAGAAACTTTATTGTTCCGTTATTCCGTTTTGATTTCCAAGAATACATTTCTATAAACTAACGTCAAATTTGTCAATTTTTAAGTATATTTGATAAATTTCATTCAATATCATTCATTGTTCTAAAATTAATTTAGTGAAACGCGAACCATTTTATCGTTGAACAGCTACACGTGATGCATCAATAACCAATCCACTACGTTCAAAATCAAGGCCCCATTCTCGTATCCAATTGCACACTTAGGGGCGTGTTTTACTAACTTTGCGTGCTCATACTGAATTTTGTCAGTCTCATTGGCGTAGGTTGTTTTTGTCAGGGAGTGGTGATGTTGCCCGTTACATAACAAATGGACATCACCAAGAACTTGTTTTTTTGGATTTTCTGCGTAGATTTGCTTTGTTCGACGCTATGTCAAGTCTTAAATCCTCCGTTGTTTAACTTGGCTGAAAATAAGAAAATTAAAGCAACTGCGACATGCGGAGAATTGAACGGTCGACCTTTGAAGGAAATGTTCTGTTTCTTAGCCGGTGCAACGGCTTACAATCCGTTTATCGGTCTGTACACCTATAGTTCCGAACAAGATCAATACTTCGCCGAATTGAGGATCGGGGGTCATGATCGATCCGATCAGAAAAACGTCGTCGAAGTACTTGAAAATGAATTTAAAAATCTAGTGCAGGGATATTTTTCTAGGCAATTGCAAAATGTACAAAAATTTTTAAGGGAGGACAGAATTGCGAATTTTGCGATTCTTCAAATCCAGATCTAAGCCATCCTGCAGAATACATGGTCGATGGAACGCCGCGATGGTGGCAAAGTCCGCCACTTAGTCGTGGCATGGAATACAATCAAGTCAATATAACGCTAGATTTGGAACAAGTATGGTTTACTTTTTTCAATTATTATTCCATTATACATGTTGCTTGTTTTGACTTCGCATTCTTTTTGGCGGACACTTCTAAAAAACATCCCAATGAGGTTCGTATTGTACTCATAAACCGTTTCTAAATAAAAGAGTCTCCCCTTATTAACAAATCAGGTAACAAGATTGATCACTTCCAGCCCATCGACTTACGGTCGAAGTGAATATTCTTTTGTTATACGAAACCCCGTCGAGATAAATGTATTCGGTCACTCGGTGTTTTTTATTTGATACGAATTCTTTTGTCACTCCTTTTGAGCGGAAAAGCGACGCACATGTTTTGCTCGGAGCCGCTTTTTTGATGGTGGTTTTTTTTGTAAAAGCATATTGCGTTGAGACATTTTTTTCGCTCGAAAACCGATTTACGACTTAGCAAAGATGCATTTTTGCGATTAGTTTTTCACTTCTCCAGATGTTTTTATTCTGGATTTTATCCGGGACAATCGTCAAATGTTCTGACGATTTCTGTGGTCGTGGCACGAAATATTTTTACTCCGTACGTTTTGCGCACCGATATTGCTCGTTTCGAATTTCAATTAGACCTGCGGCACCGAGACCCGCTAAAAATTTTTAAAACAGCTGTTGTTGTTAGCTGAGCAAAAACTTCACTAAGTCTCAGCGT
Source organism: Prionchulus punctatus (assembly GCA_034698125.1). Classification (NCBI taxonomy): domain Eukaryota; kingdom Metazoa; phylum Nematoda; class Enoplea; order Mononchida; family Mononchidae; genus Prionchulus; species Prionchulus punctatus. Next base: position 20,824 of record JAQGBA010000583.1, on the reverse strand, counting down.
TTGGTGTATGAAAAACAAACATTTTAGCCGTTCAAAAGCAAAATTTTCTTGTGGACTCAAAACGCATGCGTACATAATTTTTTCATGAAATAATATCCTTTTGAGCCTCATAAAAGCGAGTATAGCCTTGACCGAGAGTTAGTTTTATGTTCATAAGTAGTGCACAAATTTCAGTAACCTTTTATATCTCACGCCATAGAGCACCCATCTGTAACATCGTACAATGCGTGTTTCGATTGTATTATTTGTTTGGCGAAGTAAATTAATGGAAACATTCGAAAACAAGTTTTCACACACCGGAGGCGTGGTATAAAAGTGTTCCGATAAAGAATGCGTAAAATAAGCACTGAATGAAAACATTTTTTATGAAACGAAATCGTGTGCAACAGTGATAAAAAACTACATAAATGTGATCATAAATGTACGAACCGCTGGTATGAAAGTAATTTTCATTTATCATTGAGGAATTTCACGTCGCTTACGTTTCCATTACGATGGCTAACAGTCCCCGACCAGGACTATGGGTTCTCGAACGATCAACGGATTACGGAAAGACGTATCACCCTTGGCAATATTTCGCCGAAAATCCGTCGCAATGCGAGGAATTTTTCGGTCCAGATGCCTTACAACCGATACTAGACGACGATAACGTTGTTTGCAGCACGGAATATTCACAAATCGTTCCTTTGGAAAACGGAGAGGTATGGTTTTCAAAACGAGGGACATTAAACGAGCCCCGCTGTTCGACATCTGCGCAAAGCGTGTCAATTTTTGACTACTGCGAGCGTCATTATCTCCCAAAATGCGAACTCTATTTTAACTCTAAAACTCATATATTTAGTCCTACACTGAACAATAACATTTCTGAAAACCAAGGCGTTTTTTTTTCTTGACCCGTAATTGTTTTTCATATTTCCGATATCTTTTCTTGTGAAACCTTTTACGAACAGATGACAGAAGATGGTAAATTGGAAGCGATTTCTTTCATGTACTTCTTGACAGTCGACAGTTTCTATTTGTCACACTGTCGAGTTTGTCAAGTTTTATGAAATTGTCATTTCTTCGAGCGATTGGTGTAACGTTTCAGTTGAATGAACGAAAGATTAAAATTGTAAAAAAAAGTAGCAAGATCGCAAAATACCTTACGAAACTGGTTCACATTAGAACCGAAAAATAAAAATAAAATTTTTCCAACCAAACTTGGTGTGCTCCAACTATTTTCGATTGATGAAATATCATCCATTGAACGTAAACAAGTTTGCGGAAAACAATTTTCAATTTTTATTCGTAGATAATTATAACGTTATTAAACAATCGACCAAGCCGCGGAAATTTTTCACACAGCGAAAAATTACAAAATTTCACAAAAGCAACTAACGTGCGAATTCGTTTACTGCGCACAAAAACGTTACAGGGGCATTTGATGGATTTGAACGACAAAAAAGATCCCAGTATTACACGGCGAGTAAGTTTCACACAGTGTTAGAAAAATAGCAAAATATACCGGAAAAGTTGACGTTATTTGTTTTTTTGATAACTTGCAGACGAAACATAAACGAAAAGCTGCATCTTTGCAATGCAGAAATGATTGATTATACTGTCAAAAGCGAAGCTAAAAGTGTACTTTTTTTCAGTACTATCACGCGATAAAAGAAATCGAAATGGGTGGTCGGTGCGTCTGCAATGGACATGCGAAAACTTGCGATATATTAGAGCAGCATCGGTCCGATAGACTACTTTGCCGTTGCGAACATAATACTTGCGGTGACCAGTGCGAAAAATGTTGTTCTGGTTTCGAACAAAAGCAATGGCAACCGACTCGCGAAGGACACGTTTTCGAATGCGAACGTAAGATTGTCCAGTTTGAACTGAGTTTCACCATATCGTTTAATGACAGTTATCAAACGACATATTAGGTTAGCCAGATTTAATTGAGTCACTTATTTTCGCCTGCTTAACAAATATATTAACGAATTTTTGCTCTTTCTTTTATACGTGTTCATAAATTTCCTCGTTTAGCTTGTAACTGTTTTGGACATAGCGAAGATTGCACGTACGATAAATCGGTTGACGAACAACATTTGAGCATTGACATAAAAGGAAACTACGTTGGAGGCGGTTTTTGTAAAAATTGCCGGGTAAAGATTAATTTTTTCATGGCGAAACATTGGAATTTTTTGTAAAGATAGGCTTTTGCAGGATAACACAGATGGTATCAACTGCAACAAATGCGTCTTTGGTTATTATCGCCCATACGATCGACCTTTGAACGCTTCAAATGTTTGCCAACGTAATGTTTTTTTTTGCGTTTTCGTGTTTCATTGATACAATTTGATCACAAAATGTCATTTTCAGCTTGCGTTTGCCATCCACATTACCATACTGGCGCTTGCGCCGACGGTAATGGTCAATGCGAATGCCGATCAAATTTTTTGGCTCCTGATTGTCGCGAATGCGCCAAAGGCTATTACGACTATCCCACATGCAAACCGTGCGACTGTAATGTTAACGGAACGTCCGGTGAAGTTTGTTTAGTAATATCTACATTTATATATCATCGATTTTACGTTTGCTTGTAACTTTAATCTATCACAGCCTGAGGACGGAAAATGTCCATGCAAACCGAACTTCGGTGGAACATTTTGCGACCAATGCGTTGATGGGACTTACAAATTCCCGGATTGCATCGGTTTGTGTGAAATAGTGTTTTAATAAGAAGCAAAAAATGTGACTTATTTTCTCTTAAAAAGAATGCCAATGCGAAGAACGCGGGGCATCGGATAAAAATTGCAGCAAAACAAATGGGCAGTGCAATTGCAAATTAAATTACGGTGGCAAAAATTGCGAGCTATGCGCCGACGGATATTACGACCATCCGTCGTGTAGTTACTGCAATTGCGACCCTTCTGGCACGGAAAAGGAAATCTGTGACAAATCGAGCGGTGCCTGCTTTTGCAAATCGGGATATTCTGGCGATCGCTGCGACCAGTGCAACGCAACTTTCTACGGATACCCAGATTGCAAACGTACGGACAAACACAATTTTGTGTTAAGATTTTCGCAATAAGGTGTACAATTTTTGTTGCAGCTTGTTCGTGCGACTTACTCGGCTCGTCGTCAGAATCGTGTCAAACTTCTACAACAGGCCAGTGTACTTGCAAACCGAATTTCACTGGCCGACGATGTAACAAGTGTTCGGCGGGATATTTCGATTATCCGAAATGTTTGCGTAAGTTGGAAATTTGATTTCATGAATTACCACGTTTATGAATTACAATTATTCAGCTTGCGACTGCGATCGTTCTGGCAGCCGTGGTATTACTTGCAACGACAACGGATTGTGTTACTGCAAACCGAATTTCGATGGCACAAAATGCAACAGATGCAAGCCGAATTTTTACAATTATCCTATTTGCGAAGGTAACTTACACACAAAATAAACGGTTACTAATTCGAATCGTTGCACGTTTATGTCTTTTCCAGAATGCAATTGCGATCCTCGAGGAGTTTCGTCGACATTTTTGGGTTGCGATCGAGTTCCGGTGGGCGAACTGTGTACTTGTAAAGAACGTGTGATCGGTCGCATTTGTAACGAATGCAAACCAACATTTTGGAATTTACAGTATTTCAATCGCATGGGCTGCGATGGTACGATCAATTATATTTTGCATCGTTTTATGTTTTTTGTTACAAGAATTATGTTTTGAAACATTTCTGTAGACTGCGGATGCAATTTACCTGGAACATTATCGACTTTAAGCGATTGCGACGATCTTAGCGGTCAGTGTCAATGCAAGGCGCATGTTTCCGGACGGAATTGTACGGATTGCAAAACTGGATACTTCAATCTTCAGTCGATGAATCAGTTTGGATGTCAACGTAATAAATCAAGCATTACGTTTTCTGTCAGAAATGTTGTTAGGAACTTGTTTTGTTTGCTATTTCAGCTTGTTCTTGCGACATTGGCGGTTCATTCAGCGCGATTTGTCATCCAAAGACTGGTCAGTGTCGATGCAAAGCCAGGGTTAATGGTCGAAACTGCACAGGGCCTATTGAAATGCACTATTTTCCAACTTTGCTTCATATGCAGGTTTGTCAAAATATGTTCCAACAATCACCATTTTTGATTCAAATTTCGTGCATTATTGTTTCAGTTCGAAGCCGAAGAAGGTCGAACTGTTGACAATCAACGAGTTCGTTTTGCAATTGATAAAGAACTATTTCCAAACTTTTCGTGGCGCGGTTTCGCAGTATTTTCTCCGATTCAAGTATAGATTTAATAATTTAACAATAGTTGTTCATAATAATTTACATTGTCATTTTATAAATTGTGAAGGATGAAATTGTGATGGACATCGATATTGCTAATCCAACTTTATATAGACTCGTTCTTCGATATGTAAATCCAACAGCTAACGATGTGACTGCAACTGCAGAATTCGTGCCGACTTACAGCCATTATCAAGACGGTAAGCGTTTTCAAGTTTGAGATCGTTTATTTAAACAAAATTTCTTATTTTTACGAAAATCAGACATAAAGCAAGCCGTCGAATTCAAACTGCCGTCGACCAAGGAACCGAAGACGTTTGTGATTTCAAGAAACGGTTCGCCGTATCCGTTCGTATTAAATCCAGGCCGGTGGGCTTTGCACATTAAAACTCCACAACGTTTGTATTTGGTATGCTTATGAATAAATTCGAAGCGTTCGTTTTGTTTTCAAACGTATTTTTCTCGACTGATTAGGATTACGTCGCTCTGTTTCCTGCTGCTTATTACGAGGGAAGCGTTTTACGGCAAGACGTTAGAAATCCTTGCCATTTGGATCAATCAACCGGTTCATGTAAACGATACGTATATCCCACGATCGATCACCCTCGAACGAACATCGGAGGCATGTATATCGAAGATAACGGAGCGAAAAAATCTGTCCAAGCTCATTTAAATGAACAAGTCATGAACAAACACGGCCAAGTTGCTCTACTTGAAGGAAATAACGTTAGTAGAACAAATGTTCTGTTTTAAATTTTCGTTTCATTGAACCAAATCTTGTACAGACATACGTCCTCGATGTTGGATTGAAAAAACCCGGAAATTACGTCGTTGTTATCGACTACTCCAACTTTATCGCCGACGTTTTTCCTTCTGAAGTTGAAATAAAAGATCAAGAAACGAAATTTAAGGGCAGCGTCACGTTCCATCATTGCCCCTACGGGTGCGCTTTCAAAATATGTCTATAATAGATCGTTTTCGCCGTCACTGTCAACTGCTTTTTTAGAGAATTCTGTCGAGAAGTTGTTTCACTCGATGGCCAGCCATTGAATGTGCATGTCAATGGAAATAGTGCAACTGTTACGATTGTTCCAAGTTCTCACACTAGCCTCGCATTGGTACTGTTTGAAGTATTTTCACAGCGTTTCGTACTCCAAAATTGTACTGCAATATTTTAGGGCGGCGTTGTCGCTATTCCATTCGACGAATGGAAAGTTGATTATTTGATTCCAAAAACTCATTGTATTATGCGAAATGGAAAGTAAACTTTGTCTATTCTTACTTTTTCTCAAGATTTAACAAAATTCGATTGCTTATTTGTTCTAGATGTCATGGTTCGGATTTCTTGTTTCCACCGAATTCGCTACGATTCGATGTTGAAACTCATTCCAATCAAAATCTCAGCATCTTTGCTGAAAATTTACCATTCGAAGTTGCCGATGATAAAATGGCTGCAGTTGCGTTAAATTCAGATCAAGTAAGTTAAAAATTAAAATTTTTGCAGTATCGGCCTGATTTGATAAACTATTGACTAAATCTTTGATCACTGTTCAGCCGACAGTTGAAGTCAATGGCAAAGTTACATCTCCCGGTTCATACGTTTTTGTCGTTCACTATTTCAATCCAAAATTTGCATCGTTCGACGTTGATGCTTTGATTCAAAACGAGCGATTAATCAAAAGTAATAACATTGTTAATGTCTCGTTTTTGTTTCCTAAAATTTATTCTTGAATTTTTTAGCTTCTAACACTAGTTTTGCTAACGGTAAGGTTTTTGGTTTTACGTCTCGTTTTTATGTGACATTTGTAGATCCCTATTTCAGCTTTCATTCCTATTTCGTTTTGTCCAAGCGTTTCCGGCTGTCGAACGATTATACAGCGTAAAGAGGACAACGCGAAATCGTTCAATATCAACGACCAGTTCACCGTTACGCTGTTCTTGAAAAACATGGACAAAAATGTTTTTATGGATTACATTTTGACTGTCCCGTTGGATAATTACGGCGAAGACGTTTTGGAACCTATATCCGGCGAGCGATCGGCTGAATTTCTCACGAAATGTTCCAATTTATTGTTGGAAACAAAGTAACATTTATGTCGACAACTTTGTACGAACTTTGGAAACAGATTCTCTTGCCTGCTACATCTCTCAAAAATGAACTTTATAGTTCAAGAACATCAGCAATATTTGCTTTTATCGGTTCACAGTTTTTCGGATTCCCGTTATTGTTATTATTTGGGTAGTATTTTTAAATAAAAAAAACAAACAATGTTTTGTTTTTAAGCCCCGATAAATTCGATGCCTACTGCAAAAACCGAGTTTTTTCGCTCACTGCGGATTACAATCAGGGCGCATTCAGTTGCGATTGTAACATCGACGGTTCTACCAGCGTGAAATGCGAATCTTTCGGTGGACAGTGTCCTTGTAAAGATAACGTTATCGGAAGACGGTGTTCGATGTGCGGTCCTGGATATTTTGGCTTTCCGGATTGCAAACGTACGTTGTGCTTCCATTGAAATATTGTGAAACGAGTTTTTACACCGTTTACCGTTTTAGCTTGCAAATGCATGCGACAACAACAGTGCGATCCTGACAGTGGTCAATGTTATTGTCCTTTGCATGTCGAAGGGCAACAGTGCGACGTATGCAAACCTTACGCGTTCGGTTATGATCCATTAATTGGATGCCAGGTGTGACAATTATCTTTCCAAAAACAAATGAATAGCATTTTTGTTGTAACTTATTTCGACTCTTTTTAGGAATGTAAATGCAACACACAGGGAACAATTGGTGGCACGCTTGATTGCGATCAGTTGACTGGTCAATGCAAGTAAAAATAATATTGCTCGAATTGTTTTCACTTCCACAAAATCGATTAACAGGTGCAACGACAAAGTCGGTGGTAGAAAATGTGACAAATGTTTAGCCGGCTTTTACGGATTTCCATATTGCTATCAATGCAATTGCGAGCTCGCCGGATCGTCTCCCGAAATATGCGATCAGAACAACGCACAATGCTCTTGCAAAGTGAAGCAGTTTTTGGCCCCGATATTTGAAAACTAAATCTAAAATGTTTGTTGTTCAGGAAAACGTTCGAGGACAATCTTGCGAATCCTGTACGCCCGGCACGTTTTATTTGGAGGAACGAAATCCTAAAGGTTGTACGGATTGTTTCTGCTTTGGCGTTACAAATCAATGCACCAGTTCAGAATTCGTCAAACAATCTGTACTTGATTTTACACTTTTAAACGAGCAATTTTCTCTCCTTTACAACTCATATATCATTTTCTATTTTACAGATTATGGATATGAGTGGTTGGACTACAGCCTATGGTGATGTAACTAATTTGGTCGAAGATCAAACTGGCGTCGAATTCACTGCAACTGGCGAGGGTATCGGCGCCGTAGCACCTCATAGAGCCATTTATTTTGTTGCGCCCGCTTCATATTTGGGAAAACTTTTGAATTCGTACGGTGGAAAATTGACCTACAACATCTTATCTCAGCGGGCCGACCCCAATAGCTACCGAGCACTAGGTGCCGACGTTATTCTCAAGGTTCAATTATTTGTCGTGGTCATTTTATAATTGAACAATTTTTGAAACTTATGTTTTCCTAATCAGGGACATAATGAAACTATCGAATTTTGGTCTAGAGAAATTCCTGCCGACCCGCAACAAGACTTTCCTATGTCTGTCGATTTTTTGCCCGTAAATGATTTCATAGTTTTCGTTAATTAACTTGCTTTTTTATGGTTTTAACTCTTAAAAATGATTTAGGAAAAATGGCAAAGGGAAGGCGAAGGCATGCGTTTTGTAAGCCGACCTCTTTTGATGATGGTGCTGAATAGAGTAAATGCCCTCTATATAAAGGCATCCCATTTCGATCGCATAAGCAAAGCTAGGTACGAAAATGAATATAAATTTTTCACTTAGCGGCGCCTTTTGTGAAACAATTTTTCATGTAGGATTTCTCAAGTTTTTCTCGACTCGGCCGTTGAAGATCGAAACCGAGTCGGCGATCATGCCTTAAACGTAGAATCGTGTTATTGCCCGCATGGTTACCACGGTAGCTCTTGCGAGGTACGAAAAGGCTACGTTTCCTGCGTTTTTCTATAAAAATTGAAATAATTGGTCTGTCTTAGGAATGTTCCGACGGTTTTTATCGAGTTCAAGGTCATTCAAGCGTTTCGTCTTTGGGTTCTTGTTTGCCATGTCAGTGCAACGGACATAGTCAAACTTGCGACAAAATCACCGGCCAATGCTTTGATTGTCAACACAACACGCTCGGCGAGCACTGCGAACTGTGTTCGGTTGGATATCACGGTGACCCAACTCGCGGACATCCGATGGATTGTCAACTGTGCGCTTGTCCGCATCCGACTTTAGAAAACAAGTAAATTTACGATTCTAAGTCGAACACACGAAAAAATTGCATTATTAACAAGCTATGCAATTTAAAACGGTTTTAAAACAGAAAAACTATTGTTGCTTTATTTTAGTTTTGCAACTAGTTGTTCTGTCGCCGAATCGGGACACGTTAGAGCGTGTCATTGCAAGTCTGGCTACGCCGGGCATCACTGCGAACGGTACGCGAAACATATTCCGTGTGTGGAAATAGAATCTAAACGGCACTATAAAGTCTTTTGTTTAGGTGTGATGTCGGCTTCTTTGGCGACCCTATGAGGCATTTTGAAACGTGTAAACCGTGCTTTTGCAATGAAAACAATAATTTGACTATACCGGCCGCTTGCGATCCTTATTCCGGCGTCTGTTCGCTTTGCGAAAGGAACACAATGGGAAACGCCTGCGAGATTTGCGCCAGCTGGTATTACGGCGATGCGATTACTCAGAAAAATTGTCAAGGTCTCAAAACTTGGAATATCATAATTTAAAATATATCGCTGTAAATTTGTTTCATGTAATTTTCAGAATGTTCTTGCAACAAGTGCAATAGTTACCAGTGCGAACACGATACGGGCGTTTGCAAATGCAAACCGAACGTCGAAGGCCGCAGTTGCGATCGTTGTGTGGTAAGAGACGCTGAAACACTACATCGGAAAACTTTTTTAAAGTCGTTCTTTGCATACAGGCGAATGCTTGGGATTTCAAATCGTGTCACGGTTGTCGAATGTGCAATTGTGGCTTGGCTTCTTCGTCGACTCAGTGCGATCCTGAAACTGGAAAATGTTCTTGCCAACCGGGCGCCGTCGGCCAATATTGCGATCAATGCGAACAAGGATATTGGAATTATAACGAAAACGGATGCAAAAGTGAGTAACGAATGACTCGTTAATATAGTTTTAAGACACTAAACCGGTCTTGGATTATGATGTTTAGAGTGCGATTGCGAAGCCGATCTTTCGTTGGGTACTGTTTGCGATGTACAAACTGGACAATGCCATTGCATGGACGGCGCCACTGGACCACGATGTGATCAATGTATCGAAGGATATTTGCGAATTCCTGAATATGGTTGCCGATGTAAAGGACTCAAACTAAGTTACAGAAAAAGTTCATAAAATGTTAACGTCTTGTGTTTACAGTTTGCGATCAATGCGTTCACGTATTGGTCAACGATTTGGATAATTTGCACGTTGACATTTACAAAGCTGAAACCGACTTAGGAAGCGTTTCAACTGTGTATCTGACGAGTCAACGATTAAGTCGCATAAACAATACTTTATCTTCCCTCAAGGTTAAGAAATGGGAGTTCGTATATTTTTATTCTTATTACTGAGGTTTGCTTTTATAGCCATCGGCCGAACAAATGAAATTGGCTTCGGAAGATTCAACTATAAACGAGATAAAAACAAACGTTGGCAAAATGAAAAGCACGGCCGATGATTTTTCCATTAAAGTATAAGATTTGATTTGTCACTATTTTTCAGCACTAAATAACGAACTTTGAGTACTTTAGTCGAAGCGACATAAAACGACTGCAAACAAAACTGAGGAAAACGCCAAAATGCTTGAAAGCAGTGGTCAAGAACTCGATAAGGACATTACGAAAATCTCGAACGACGTTCATAGTACACTATTTTTTTGTTTCATTTTTGCATCAGTGACTCAAATTTTCGATTCATACTTTTAGATCTTGTTCACACTTTGGAAGAATTATCTTCGAACATGGGTCGTCAAGCTATCACTACTGAGCGACGAGAGAAATTCCTCAACGACGCCAGGGAACTGTTGGAAAACATGAAGCAAATTGACTTTTCACCTCTGGAACAGTCCGCTCGAGCGAAACAGACCGAAGCTGAAGAAGGTTTCATGTTTTGCTTCTATTTTTTTTAACGATTGTACACAATTCACTCAATTGCAGCAATGAAAACGAACCTCGAAAAGGCCAAAAGTTCAACGAAGGACAAAGAAACTGCGAAGAGATTGTTGGAAACGTTGAAAAGCTTCGACGAAAAACTAAAAGAACATCGAAATAACATCGAAGAAAGTCGCGACAAGGCTGAACAAAGCGAAACGTTGAATTCACGAATAAAAATGGATCCATTTTTTGTAAGTTTCCGTCGCTAAATGTCAAAAAAATATTAGTCATGGAGCTGTTTACTGTTCTCGTTTTTGCAGAGTAACGGCGTGAATGTCGACGAACAACTTGACGTTTGCAACGAAAAAATAAAAACAGCCAAAGAATTAGCAGGCAAAACTGATATTCTAAAATTGGATATCAACGACGCTTATCACGTACGTAATTTGCTGAATAGTTTTCGAAACGTTGCATTTTCTTGAATTAGCTAATATGAAGGACATCGGTGAGATGGTCAAGAACAATAGTACTATACAACTTGCGGAAAAATCGAATAACTTCGATGACGAATTACCAACGCTTCAAAGATTGAAAGATCAAGCAAATCAAAAAACGGAACAGTAAATTTTTGAACGATAGTTGAATTCGATTTAGAAAACTCACCTCGAAGGCAAATATCAATAGTAATAAATCATTCCATTAGGTTTGGCCAGTCTGCTCAAAATTTAGTCAATCAATTTTCGACTGTGAAATCTGATTCGCAACGGGGTGTGCAAGCGGCGGAATCTTACAAAGACATTGCAACATCCATCAAAGCTGCCGAAACTGGTTCCGAAGATGCTGTGGTTAAATCTGTCGAGGCTGACACCAATGTAGCAAATTGTGACTCACAAAAACAACGAGGATTTTCAAGAATTGTCTATTTTCGTTTCAGATCCAGGGTCTTCAAGAAAAGGCGAAAACATCTTACGAAAAGTCCAAAAAATTGCAAGAGGAAGCTCTGGAAATATCGAGAATTGTCGAAAACGAACTTACGAAAGAACCGAAGAAAGCCGTTGCTTTAATTAGTTCCATAAATGACACCGTTGTCGCTAATTGGGCGGCGGTTAATCGATCTTCGTCTAACGTCGAAAAACTTAAAACTCGTACGAAGCGCTTTCGTAATCTGATTGTACACTAAATTCTTTTTTTTTTATTTCTACAGAACGTCAAGAGAACGCCGACGCGGTAATTAACGAAGCGAAAGAATTGCAGAAGACGTTAAAAGAAACTAACGAAGCAATTGCTGAGATTGCTGGAAAGTTGCCTGAAATGCAAGAAAAGGCGCGGAAAAGTATTTCGTCTTCAGTCAGCACCGCTGATAACGTCAATTTAGCAGTTACTCAGGTTAAATCTAGCAAGCTTAGGCGTAAATTAAACAGGTCTTATTAACGTGGTATTGCAGACGAAAAATTTGGAAACAGCCGTTCCGAATGCGATCGCAAGCGTTGCGAGTTATACGAAGAAATTGAATTCGTTGGAAGCGTCGCTGAAAAACGTTACAGCGATGGTTGACGATTTGCGCGGAAAATTGGCGAAAGCGCGCGACTTAGCTAACCGAGTACGAAATAACTTTGTGATAAATGAACACGTTTTGTTTCTGGCATTGTCAAATTGCAGGTCAAAATCGGAGCTCATTTTTACTCAAATAGCAGTTTGCAATTGCAAAATCCGGACAAATTAACTCGCACATCGGCATATTCGTTGATTTCGATGTACTTCAAAACTGCTCAGCCTAACGGGCTGCTACTTTTCCTCGGAAACGAACAAGGCACCACTCGTACAGCGGGAGTGCCGACAGACGATTATATGGCACTTGAAATAGAAAACGGCAAAGTTAAATTGACTTACGATCTTGGTTCCGGTGAAACATCGATCACTAGCAATCGGTACTTTTTGCAGTATCTTTTAGTAACGTTTCTTGTTCTCACGTATTTCAAGATTGTACCTGTCCGAGTTTTTTTAAAACTATTTTTACCACGAAATAACTTAGTTGTTATTTATACAGGTTTGACGAATAATTTGCATGCTTTTGTCTTAGTTTGGTTTCCAATGGCGAATGGCATAAGGTAACAATCGAACGAACTGGCCAACTAGCTGTTTTGACTGTCGAAGGCGTAGGATTGATCGTCGACAAGAACGAAGGATTTAATATCGGTTCCAAGTCTGTTTTGAATCTACACCAAGATTTGAGCAAATTTTACATCGGGGGCGTCCCGGACGGAGCAAAAGTAAAAACGAATCTGCCCATTTATAGCTTCATTCAATGTTCAATGTTTCATTCAATGCTATTTATTTTTCAGATGCCAATTGGTTTGAAAAATCGTCGGTTTACAGGTCAAATTGAAGAAGTCTACTTCCATGGCCAACCGTTGGGTTTGTGGAATTTCGCTTTAGATGGCAGAGTTGACACTTACGGTGCCAGAGAGCGAACCGAGCTTAGACGCGACTTCACGGATACGGGTAATTTTTTATTTTAACACTGTTTCTTATTTGTTTCAGTAAATAGAATTGTTGTTCCTTTAGGAGTTCGATTAAACGGCGAAGGATACGTAGAAATGGCGAAAGGTACTTGGGTTCCAAGGAAGGAAACAAAAATCATGTTATCTTTCAAGACATTTGCTTCGAACGGAATGTTGTTTTACGTCGGAAAAGAAGTAAGAAACAAGTTTGTAAATTTGAGGAAGCGTTTCGAAAATTATCCGTTTTTGCGACGCGCATTTCTCTTTTAAGCGCGATTATCTGTCGATCGAGATGCGTGGTGGCAAAGTTTACGCCCATTACAATCTTGGTTCCGGATCGACGAATCTGTCAACTCCTAACTCGTACAACGACGGCGAATGGCACAACATCGAATTCGATCGTGCTGGAAAAGAGGCGAAACTAATTATGGACATGGATTCGGAAAACGGTAACTTCTAACGAGCAGTCGTTGCAGTTTTATCTGTTTTTCGGCTAGTTTCGTGAACGATCTGTTAATAGGCCATTTTTCTTCCTTTTGACAGTCCTCCAAACTACCGCACCGGGTAACCTCGCCGATTTAGATGTGACTAACGAGTATTACATCGGTGGATTAAAATATAACGTTCCGCAACGGTATTAATTTATAAAATCATTATTTTTTCTTTGATCAATGGACGGATGAAAAGAATTTTTAGCGACGTTACCAACCAAAGTTTTTACGGTTGCATCGATAAATTGAAACTCAATAGTCAAATTATGCCGAATTTAAATCATCATTTATCTGCAGCTTTCGTAGAAGTCGGTTGCCCGGAAAAGGTGACGTGCTCAATTTATGTAAGTTATATTTCGTTTCATAAATTTGTTATTTTTTCTTAATTGCAGCCAGTCCGTCTAGTTTCCTTCGAATCAAGTCCCGGTAGCGTTCATTTCCCTTTACTTTCCGTGTCGAATAAAATCGAAGTTACATTTAAATTCAAAACACACCTCAAAGACGCTCTGTTGCTGTTGATAACCGACGAAAGCCAGGTACAATAGGCGTCTGTCTATTTTCGAAAGAAATAGTTTTGATTTTTTTCAGACGACAACTTTCGCTGTCACTCTTGAATCCGGTACCTTAGTTGTAACCACCATCACCAACGGACAAGGATTATCACCGTTATCTCGAATGAAAATGGAATACAAAGATTATGCCGACGGTTCGTGGCATTATGTAACGGCTGTGCGCGATGATAAAGTGTACGTAAAGCTTTTTTCGTTTGAAATAGTTGAAATCGCTTCAAAATTACATCGGATGTGTTTTTCAGTATGAAACTCGACGTTGACGACATGTTCTCAGAAACTGGCGAGTTGAACGCCGTTGGATTGTTAACTCAGACTGAAGTTGTATTGTATTTCGGCAAAATTCCATCCGATAAAGTCATCAATCCGCAACTTACCGATCGAGTTGTTCAGCCGTTTGTTGGATGTATCGGCGACGTTACGTTTAACCAAAAGTGCTCGCATTGAATGCTTTCGAACTTGCAACGTGCACGAAAAACGTTCAAATTGCATCTTTTTTCTTCTTAGATTACTCGATTTTACGAATGCAACAAGAACGAAAAGCGGAGTTTCTTTGGTCGGCTGTCCGATGGCTGATTTGATTCCATCGACGTCGGACGCTGATAAACACGACAATTCCGATTCTCTCGTTTTGGAGAATGCGACGAGTTTGAGTAAGTTTCGTTGATTGCCGAAAATCGCATGGAATATTCGTGAAATTCGTTTTTTTAAGAAACATGGAGACCTACTCCGTCGCCTCTCGACAGTTGCGCACTGGATTTTGGAGTTCCACCGACTTTGTCCTCGGCCGATGCCCAAGGCTCTAGATTTGGTCTGGATCCGTTCAGTCGACTTGAATTCGATAAATTACCCGATACGTTCGACACTAAGTATCAACAAAAATTATTTTTGTGTGCTGCATGACTATATTTTTTCGTTTCCAACAGATTTATGAATTGCAAGTGTTTTTTTCCTTTTTCCTCGTTAGGGGCGAATTTTCGATACAATTTCGCGCGTCGGCCGCCAACGGAATTCTGTTTTACGCTACAAACGAGAAACGAACCGATTTCATTTCGTTGTATATGAAAAACGGCTATTTAGTGTTCAGTTTCGACAGCGGTTCTGGTCCATTATCGCTTCAAACTAAACGTCGTTATTTGGATTACCAATGGCACACGGTAAGTCAATTTTCTATTTAACTTTCATTAACTTTGTCAAAACTGAATGAAGTTTAATTCAAGTCTTTCTGCATAAAGCAGATTTATTCATTGTCTATGCGATTATTTTTGTCTTTTTTTAATTTTTCAGGCGATTGCGTGGAGGGAAGGAAAGAACGCTAGCGTTTCTGTTGATGGCATTGTTGAAGTTCGAGGAGAATCAACGGGCACAACATTCGCCGTCGATACCCATAGACCGTTCTACGTTGGTGGTTTACCTCAAGAACTCGTGCCATTTTCGAAAAAAACTGTCGGAGTAAGCTCAGAATCGGGTTTAATTTATGTTTCGCAATTAAACAATGCTTGTTTTCATCGATTGTAGGGAGTTTCACCTGTGTTCGGTGGGTGTTTACGTGATTTTAAATTGAACGGCATTGAACTCACTGAACCCGCAGCTCAGCCTGGAGTTCACGCGTGTTCTGAAACGATGGAGAAAGGACTGTATTTCGGTCCCGACGGTGGCTACGCAGTTTTGCAAGAACAGTTTAATGTCAGTATTTGTTTCATTTTACTACCTCGTTTGGTTCCGTGTTTGACACGTTTTTGTTTCACTCTAGGTAGGAACGACGTTCAGTTTCGAAATGGAAATGAAACCGAGAGTGAAAGACGCCATTCTGTTGTCGATCACCGCTCCTGGGCCGAAGGGCGATTATTTAACGTTGCAAATGATCGACGGAAACATGAAAGTAAAATTGGTTTTCTGTCTTTACTGCTGAAACTAAAGTTAACCTTTTATTTTCGTTTCGTTTATAGTTCATTGTGGATAACGGCGATGGTCCGCAAATGGTTAACCTGTCTTTGGCTCAAAGCAATTCAATTTGCGACGGTCATTGGCACAGTGTTAAAGTGATTGACTCCGATATTAAAGTTTTTCTGAATTGAAAATTTCACGTGTTGTAGATTTACAAAACAAAAAATTTATTGACAATGAGCGTTGATGGATTTAGCAAGTTTTTCGTCATAAAACAAGTTAAAACGACTGAAACCAACACCAATAATTCATTATATTTGGGTGGCATTCCTCATGGACATCCTAATCGTGGCTTGGAAACGAACGGTAAGTTGCCCGTTAGAAACGTAATTAAAACAAGATTTTTTGTACTGAGTATAGCTTTTTATCATTTTCAGAAGTGTTCCACGGATGTATTCGTGGCGTTGTCATCGGTAAGAAACCGCGTCGAAAGAAGGATCTCGAAATGAAAGATCTTAAAGTCAACGGAGACGTTCGTTTCGGAACATTTTGTCCAGTTAGTTAATTCAAATGGAACAGATGTTGACTGTCTATGTAGCTTTTTTGTTCTTTGGTTTGACTTCTTATTTGTAGACGTTGGCATTGTTATTTCTATATTCATAGTTGTTAGCTCTTTATCGACATATTATTGTTGTTTTTGCTTGCTTTTCGGATAGACAAATAAAATTTTTCATAAACTCGGTCAGTGTCGACGTTTTATTGATAAAATGTGAAATAAATTCAAAGATGCAAATTCACAGGTGCAAGCATTATGTAACTATAAACCCCCAATAGTACTTTTAAACGTCACGGTTGAGGCGTCATACGAACGTAAGATTTGCCGGACGGTAGTTTCGTCACTTCGACACCTTTCGGAAAATGTTTTGCCAAATCTTCGTCTTTGACCGTTGGTTGTACCATACATTTGTCTCCAGGCTAAAAAAATCAGTTCATTTCTCTGTGAAACTAGAAAGCCCTCATAAATTAAATACAAATACGTACTTTCCAATCAACCGGCGTTGCAACTGGGTGTGCCGCCGTCAGTAGCAAGGAGTCCACAGCTCGCAATATTTCGCTGCAATATAATGTATAATTTTAATTCCTGTTTCTTATAAAAATCAAGACTTACTTACTCAAAGTTTCGTCCGGTCGTCGCAGGATATAAGATGGAAAGTTTCAATTTCTTGTCGGGTCCAATGACAAAAACCTGAATAAATACGATACAAATACAAATCACGTTGAAGGGTACTTTCGCATTAACGTACAGCTCTGCAAGTCAAAGGTTTTCCAGTTGAATCTTTCTCATCTGGATCCAACATGCCCAACTCGATGGCCAGTTCACGCTTTTCGTCTGCGATAATTGGATACGGGAAATCGCCTTCTAATTTCGCGTAGCATTTGATATCCTAGAAACAAAAAACATGTTGGCGTACATAACTAAACTATGCATAATGTACTTCGATCCATCCTTTGTGAGAAGCAACGTCGTTGCACGATAATGCTATCAATTTGAAACCACGTTTTTGAAATTCGCCGTTTAACTGAGCAACGCGCGACAGTTCAGTCGTACAAACGGGCGTGTAATCCGCCGGATGCGAAAATAATATACCCCAACTATAAAATGTAACAACTGTAACATGAACTCTTGAAAACAGAAACAAACTTACGAATTTCCCAAAAATTCGTGATATTTTATCGGTCCTTCGTTAGTTTCGGCCGAAAAATTAGGAAATGTGTCGCCCAATTTGATTCCGTGAGCCTATCATAAAAATGCAAATTGTGCAATTACGAGCGTCGGAAAATGGAACCAAAACTCGTACTTTAGATGCCATACTTCACACGGGGAAAGTTAAGTTTCAGGAGAAAACTGAACCAAACAAGAGAGTAAGACGTTTTTATAAATATCACCGCAAGTAAAGTATTATGCCACAAACCAGTTTCAAAAGCTGGTTTTATACCCTTGAAATAAAAATGGATAACGGCATATAATATTTTTTACTGCACTTTATTTAAGATTAAAGGCGACCAAACTAAACCAAAGAAACGTAATTAAGGACAAAATGTTGAACAAAAAAATGTATTCTTGCCAAGTTTCACATTTATCAACCCATTTAAAAGATGATCATTAAAATATATAAAAAAAATCAGCAATGCATGCACTCCAGCGAACTTACATAAGTGAAAAACAAAACAAAATAAAATTACTAGTCAGCGAAAAATGCGCAAAAATGTGCAGATTATATCTTAAACTTAAAAGAAATTGCTAAAAGTTGAAAAAAAACAAGCTATTTTCCGGAAAATTCGCTGACCTAAAATAATTCATAAACAAATTTGAAAAAATAAACTTCTTTGAACTTCTTTGACAAAAATAAACAAAAATGTCAATCCAAAGTGTCATCTTCAATGACGTCGCCGTTGACTAAACGAGACGACGCGGATTTTGTATTCGACGATGGCTTCTGAACGACGGACGCCGACGCGACGGGTTGTTGATCCGAAATTTCATTATTCGAACCATCGTCGACGTCGTCGGACATTAAATTTTTAAACAATGAATCGAAAAGATTAGTCTTTTTATTCGACGCCGGCGGCGGTAAACCGAAAAATATCTGTCCGATTTTATCCAAATACTGACCATAGCTAGGGTCCCGTTGTAAGCACAGTTGATATTTTTCGACCAATATCGAATAAAAGGACACTTTGCCCGTCTCGATGCATAATAATAAAAGCCACAAAAAATTCAACAACGGCAAAACGTACGGCGGTCCGTCGACGTTCGTTAAATTCGGATGTTTTTGCGTGTATTCGTAAAAGACGACGCACGCCGTCGGTTTGTTCTTGTAGCACAAAAATTGAAACACGGCTTGAGCGACGAATAAATCCGATTCGTTCTGATAACCGCAACTTAAATTGTACTCGATTAAAAACGAAGCGCAAGCCTGAAACAAAAAGAGGAAAATTAACTAAAAAATCGAATAAGCGCGCAGAAAACTGGCTCGCAATTTATAAAATGTCTTCCTTTTACCTCTCCGTCGTCGCTGAGTAAAAAATGATGACGAGCAGATATATAATTTTTTTCGTGCCAAAGAACAATGGCGAACTTTCTGTGCAATCGAGGATGGCCCCGAATGTAATTCGGCTCCACTTGTAAAGTCCACTTGACTGTTCCCTGAGCGAATGTTTCGCGATTTATGTTTTCATTTTTCAACGGGATAAGCCCGTAAATGAGTTCCAAATTGTCCAACGTTTTCTCGTCGACGGGCGACAATGATTTTGTTAAAACGTCTACGTACAACATGGCCAAATCGGCGCCCGACGTCGACTGACCCAATCGTAAAAATTCCAACGCGCCGTCGAACAGTAAACTTTTCAATTCCGTGAATTTTTTCTGTTGAGAATATCGAAAATATAACGTACGATAAAGTTGATGCGCTTCGTAAAATTCTCTCTTTTCCAACGATGCGCGCAGTTTTTGTTCCACTCGACTGACGCCGCCCACCGCCGGCAGATTGTTGCCGTCCGCCATTCCTTTTTTAATTAGTTCTTAAATCTTAATTTTAAAGTCAAAGTAACAAATTCATTTTGATTGCTGAAATTTTCTGCATTTTTCATGAACGATGTCGAAATGCGAAACGTCGACAAAACATGCTCATCAAACACGTATGATGCTTTTTTTCATCACGTTTAGGGTTGAACCAATCAAAAATTTGTTCTTGTACCTTACGTGTTAGGCTCAGCCATTCAGAAATTGTAATACCACGTGCTGTCCCGCTTTCAGGCACAACTACCTCTTCCGCGCACAAAAAAACCTTTTTCATTATCGCTATTTGGCAATATCTAGATATGAAATGATAAGGCGCAAAAGGCGCTCGCAATACCAAAATAAAGGATCATTTTTTTCACTTTCACCATTAATAAAATAATTTTAAGTTTTTGCTTTAATTTCACTAAAGTTACGCAAAAGTATTTGTCACGAACGTTTAGCTATCGTCAATTCCTATTGCGATAATATTAGCCCTGTTATAAACTGTTTTTACTCGTCGGTACCTCACAATTTTGCACTTTCTTTTTTCTCTGCGAGAATCTCGTTTTTTATCAGTCGCAAATTCCTTCCTTTCCGTTGCAATTTTTGTATTTCTTTGATCAAAAATGGGTTACGAAGTAGCAATCGGCGATGATAATTGCTGTACAGAAGCAACAACACAGGTATCCCGACGATAAAACTAGGTAGACGAGTTCGAAATTTGATATTTTGCACCTACAATACATCGATCCGGAGGACGACTTGTACATATCGAAATACATATAGGAATTGGCGATTCGTTGCGAATTAGAACGCATAAAAACACAAGTATTTCCGCAAATTGTCTATTCAACTGGATCTCAGAGAGAGAATTTAAAGCGATTGTATGAAACAAGCGGAAAAATTGCCTGAATGTGTCGACGCAAAATACAAGATCTACAAAAATAAAAAAGATGGTACCGATCTCACCTTTTCGTTTCATGTTTCCAGCAGTAAATTCAAATCACAGCAGCTGGCCGTTTTTCAAAAACGTTAAATACGGAAACATCTTGCCCAAAGAAGCAATCCTGCTAATTGCGGCTACCGGCGCACTCTATATCTGAGATAAGTTCTCATTATCACTTTTATGCCAAGCAGTCCAAAAATAAAATTGAAAATGACCCAATTAAGTTTGTGTTTTAACAGGGGTAGAGTAGCTTTTTGTTGTTTAAGAACCCCTGCCTTTTAGGGTATGCCATTTTAGGAAGTTGACTAGTCGCAGATCCGGCCCAAATTTTTTTTATG
>JAQGBA010000582.1:0-29263 GCA_034698125.1 Prionchulus punctatus | reverse complement strand
ACGTTGACCAAATTTTCCCGGATATATTTGCATTTTTTGTTTTGCCGCATCAGATTTTTGATGACTGCTCGTTGCTCGATTTCAAGAGGCGTTTCCATAATTTCGACTAGGGACCACTTAAAATTGATTATCTCGCGATTGGGAAAAGGTAGCAAGATCAAATTTTGGATACAGAACCTTGAAACATCGCCTTATATGTAGGCGCAGCTGTTTTTTCTGTAATTTAGCGGTAAACACAAAAAGCTCACACGTTGCCGAACGCCCCTCGTATGCTGTAAAGAGAGAAAGTCCGCCATTCACCACCATTCTGTCAATGGTATTGGCTTAAGGCACATTAGACACCTTTATTCATTAACAGGGCTTTATTTATTCACTATAGGTGACGCTTTTTGGCTCGCAATATCGTTTCAACCAACAACGAAAATTCGATGCGTTTAGAAACTCGAAAAAAATGTTTTTTCGACCCGAATAAGAGGTGAATGTGAGTAGTAAATGCGGGGGAGGGGTCTGTACCGCGACTATCCCCGCTCTGTTGTTATCGGCACGAAGCCTACTAATCCATTATCACCACCACGTACTTTTTTACCAGTACCTTTCATAACGGACCTCTGTAAAATACCATTTAGAAAAAGTGAAACAAAAAAAGATTTACACAAATTATCAGTCGGTGAGTTTGTTTCCTTGAAATCTAACAAATTAGCGAACTAACTAGCTCTCACTAGCTTGTTACTCCTCCCTAGCTAACCATCTTTCACTGGTGTCAAAATGTGTGAATTATAGTGAGAATTGTGCGAAAAAACGCAAAAAACGAACATGCAACATACTTACGGAGCCACCTCCGTCGCAGTTGTTGCACCATATTCGGTCATCAAAGACTGTCATCGTCGACCATCTCCGCTGTCACACCGTCCTCCTCCTCTCCTCGCCTTCTAACGTCGCAGCCGCCGACGCTTCATTTGCTTTTCGGAACTGCGCCATTACCATCGACACGACCGACCTCTTCTCCTCCTCCTTCTCCACTGCAGTCGCCGCCACTAACACCAACAACAATGCAACCATGCCTTATACAAAAACGCTGCCGCTTGATGCCGTTCTACCATCGCCATCATCAAAGACAATGTTTGAGTGTGAACGTGTTGTCATTCACGAAACCACGACTTAGTCCGCCGCTGAACGCTACACCCCGATTACCACCCCCAATCGCGCTGGCCTTTTTTGAATCCGCATCCAATGCTGACGCCTTCACTGATCACACCTGTTTCACGCATTTCGATTTCTTTGCTGCATGACTAACACTGTTGTCGACACTGAAGGCGCAGCCGTCACTGACTTTGTCAAGGGGATCATGTTGTTTTCCAGCGCTGACATCATCTTTTGCGACTGGTGCATAAACACTAGCGGATCGTATTCATTGTCGCAGTCTTTCGTCGGGGTGATGTTCTCGAACTTGAAGAAGGAAGAAAATGTGACAATGAATGTGTTTTTGGTCAATAAACAAAATATCTCCCTTGCTGCGGTTGCTGCTGTTAGCATTGTTCTAGCGAATCCAATAACTGGCAAATGTACTCTAGCGTTTCATCACCAATCGACATGTTAATGATCGGCAATGCAATGCTCGTTTCGTTCAAAGTTTCGCCTGATTTCCCTCCACTTCTACCCCACTTACTCCACTTCTATCGCCATTTTCTCCACCGCTTCCTCCACTTCTACTGCCGCTTCTGACACCACCACCCATCGATAGATCCGCCGCCACTTCCGCCTTCGATGTTGGATCCTGTGAAACCACTGCTAATCGGCGCGTACATAGGATCCACAGGGCGGCAACGCGTTAAAAACAATCAGATTGTCATCGCCGATCGTGCCTGCAATAATTGGGTTGGTGACGATTTCTTCTTCAAACACTGGCATTTCCTGTGTATGTAAAGCAATCAACGAATCGAAAAACTGAACACGATATCATATCATTGAACACTGATGACGAAAGTCTGCCAATTATGTTGACCGATATCGGGAATTTCACCAGAATATCGGGAAGCTCTAATTACTGTGCTACAGAATGGATAAAATGATCAACTCCACTCAGGCTACAATTACTTTACATCATTGGAAATGGAATTTCATGAATTTCTCCAACGTCAAAACATCATTGTGAAAGAGTTTTGTGAACAAACCTCAAACCTGAGAAAATGTAGTGGATTATCCTAAGGCTTGAGGAAAAATTCGAAGTGTGAGAACATTTCCAGTTTTATCAATCAGAAAACATTCACTTATTTTAATTTCAAAAACATAGCCATTGAAAAGTACAAAAACAAATTATTTGCGAAATTTTAATCGACTCCAGCTCATGCGGGGTATACGTAGGTTTTCGCGCGAAAGTTAATATACGCCACACTGATTGCGACGATCTTCGTAGAATCAACGCTTTTCTTCTTTTTCTCTTTCCCGATCTTCAGCAATTTTTCGAAAAATGGGGGCTCGATATTTCCTGCGTTCGGCACGACTGGCAGTTTTCGGCGGCACGGATAATTTTGCTATTCGCCAGGCCATTCATCGAGAAGTAGCATCTCAGGCTCGTCGTCTGTTTTCGCGATCATACGGATTCTCCATTCGGAATCTTTGCAAATGACTGTGATACGATTTCATAATCGCGCACGCCGTTCGACAGTCTAAAATGTCAGGGCACTGCTCGCCGACGATAGACTTATTGAAAGTATCTGACCAGATCCGATCTTCCAATCGCGGTTCCAGATGATGAACGAAATCGACTATGTGGTCGATCATATCCGGCGTGTCTTCTCTGAAGTAAGTCGCCCAGTCCTCGAACAGATTATCGAGTAATAACTGCAGGTAATCCCACAGGACTAGCTCGTCGTCGGCCGATCGCGTTGCGACCAGCGAGACATTTAATTGAACTATGCCGTAGCGAAGGTAATCAGTCATTAATGGGCGATTGGGGATTGCCGGAATCTCCAACATTGACACAGCGATCATAGCCTGCTGTAAATTCGCGAGTGGCGGTGCCTCTTGGGCCCGCACTTGATGTTTCCAAATCTTCTCGAAGTTGTCGTAATTCGTTCTCGGGTAGCCGACGTCTAAATAGTCGTCGTCGTCCTGGTCAATCGATGTACTAGCCGAAGACGGTTCCAGCGCAGAGGGAGTCGATGTGCCGGGTAAGTCCATGTCGATGACTGGCATCAACGAACCCATGGCGGCGGCGGCGGCGACCATCGTCGAGGGGGTTATCTCCCATGCTCGATGGCAACGGGGTAGCGGCCAGCGAATGTTGCAAAAACCGAAACCGTCTATCTCGACCTCGGCGGCAACTCGACGAATTTTACCTTGTGCATGAGTGACCCATAGACCTATTGGTCCATCGACGGCAGCCAACTGAGTGATGATATTTTGCGAAAGACAGTGCCGCAACTGCAAGTCCTGAGCGAATAGCGACCGTAATGGGGCGGACGCAGTGGTCATAACGGTCATCGTTTCGGTACCGATCATTACGAGTAGGAGTTTTATGCCCAATTCAGATATGTGCAAGCCATCGCGATCCCAAAATAAATTACGTCGTTCGTTGTCGACTAAACCCGGAATCGTAAGCATCGTTGGCACCCAATCTATGCACCGAAAGTTGTCGATGCCAGTTGCACGTGCAGAGGCGTCGGTCAATAAGAACGCTATGCATCGATTGACCGATAGCGCGATACCGAACGCTTCGTTGGGTCGAGGTAATGGAACACCAGCGAAATAAATCATCGCATGTTCCAAACTTTTACGTCGTCGCAACTTGACCCCGAAATTATAATTTTCTGCGCGATGCATTTGACAGTTTCACCTGTGCCTTGAGGGGCAAGCGCCGAATTCAAGCAATTGTTCGTGCCAAAATTTAAATCGATGGTTGAAGTACATGGGTCGACATTCCGAAAACGGTCTACCATGTCAAAAACGACGTTTGAAATTTGTTCGATAGTCGAACCACAAAAAGCGATTGATTTTCCGAGATCTCCAATCATGGTTTCGATGTATTTGCCCTGCGAATCGCTGATAAATTTAATTATAAAATAAAATTTTTCGACTTCGTTTCGCTTGGAAAACAGGCAAGCTTTATTATATATTTCAAAAAAGCTGACAAGTGAGTTTCATAATGTATCTGTGCTTATTGTGGCATTAATGTATTTCATACTTTCGAAAGTTTCTTCATCTTCATCATCGGACGACAAATTGTTTGTTTCTTTGTCCAATTTAACAATGGTAGACCATCGTCAAGCGTTTTTCTCTCTACCCATTGCTCTGAACCACTATTTGGAAGCTAAAAATTTTATTTCAACAATGCATTTAGCATTAATAACCATGTTATCACATTTTGTCACAAGATCATCCAGAATCTTTGCATTCATAATCTACAGTTCCAACTCTGATGTGTATCCATGATCTTTCCAACTTTGATTAACCAAAGACATAAGGCTTGGAAGGTTGCAAGCTTCTGAATTACTGACCACTATACTAATTTGGTCGTTAAGCTCAACGAAAACGCCTTTTTCGATTTTCACAATGATAAGACATCGATTTCGGAAAAATCGAATTAACGATATTTGATTTTTGCCCTCGAACGCCAGTGCGAAAAGCTGGAGGTGGATTGGCAGCAAAGGGAAAGCCAAAAAAACAACTGGGTATGGTGCGAAGTGGGGAACAAACTTAATCAATTACAGATGTATTTATAAAGCATTACACTATCTGAATTCAGTGAAGTTACTTCAGGGATCCTGAACTGAATCCGAATTGAGAAGTGTTTCCTGAAAAAACGCTTTGCCCAGTAAATTGAGTTCCAGAGACATTAAAAATGGAACAGTAATCCAGTAGTTTGAAGGAGCCATTTGCTTCTTGAAAAACCATTTCTGCAAGATCCACGATTACCAAAAGGTCAAAAGGTGCATTCCTGCAACTGAACAAATAAATTATTATAAAATAGCCAGCAAGAAAAGCTGTATGACAATCAAACTTCTAGCTTACATTGAATAATAGAGAAAGCCTCGTGGACAGAGAATTGCGATTGTTGAACAATAGTGGTCAAATTATTGTATGTTAACTTTATTAAAGGTTCGCGATATAAAATATTGCTGAGAAAAGGTATCTCAAGTATAACTGAGAAAGATGTATCTCTGTGCACTCTATAAAGGGCACTGGTCATTTCTGATATTATAAATGATGGATTTGTGCTGTGAAATGCTATCAAGAGTATAACTGAGAAAATCCAGGCTAAGCTCGTAATCATAATTGGTGTATTAAAGAATTCGTTGGAAATTTATGGATAGGGGCTAATGACAGTGAATTTTTTGGATTTTTATTTCCTTTAATAAATTCTCCAATCTGATTCTAATCTCGAACCACAACATTTATGCTTAAAACTGGCAAACCTAACTCTTTTATTTCAATCTTCAAGATGTTTCTATTTCATTAAAACATTGATTTGATGTGTTTTCGAATTTTGGTTTAGATTTAACTATTTTGAAATCGTGAATGGATGAATAACCATATATAGTATCAGCAAGCCGTTTGAATTTAAATGTCCTAAGGCTTGCTGGCGCACACCCTACGATTTTCATGCAAAATTCAAATTTTTCGACGTAAGTAGAATGTATGTCCGAAACGAAAATCTGTTCTGTTTGGCTCAGGTACGACCAGTTGTACTTCAATATAAAAACGTTAACTTCTAAGATGCTTGGAAAACAAAAAATCACACTGGACAATTGAATTTTCGAGCAAAAATTGTTAAAACATGAACACCGACGACGGAATAACGAAAAGTAACGACCCGAAATTAGCCGCCGCGCGTCTTTTCATCGGAAATTTGCCGTCGGACCGAACGACGAAAGAAGATTTGAACGAGAAATTCAAACAATACGGACACATTTTGGGTGCGATCAACGAAGAGTTTTTGCTCGGCTAGCTCGTTTAAGTTGGATTTCGCGAAACTATAGTGTATTTTTTACAGGTATTTCGATTCATAAAGGTTTCGGATTTATTCAATATGAAACGGAAAGCGAAGCGGCTAAAGCCGTCGAAGTTGAACATAATTGCATTTTTAAAGGTCAACCTTTAGGTAAAAAAAGCAACAGTAAATCAAGTTTTAGCCCCATATTTAGCTAGTCGTGACACGTTTTTTGCTTTTTTCGACTAGATCTCAGGATTTCGACGCAAGGCGGTCGCCGAGGTCCGCAAATGGCGAAACGGCCGCCGTTTAAGCGGCCGCACGAAGAAGATCCGTTAGTTGTTCGTTTTTGCTCGTTATCGCATCTCTCCCGGCATGGTTTTTGTTTTCTTTAGACCGTTTAGAGACCACTTTAGAGGCGACGAGCATTACGGCGATCCATATTGGAATCCTGCCGAAAGAAGGTTGCATACGAAAAATAGCCTCTGTAGTTGTTTAGCTGGTGAGAAATTTTGTTTTTTCGAAGGGGTGCCGGTCCTCCGCCGCCATTTCCCGAACCGCCGCCCAGGGACGATCCGTATTGGCGTGATAGGTATCCGCCCCCTCATCCACCGATGGCCCCTCCGGCGCGGGTCAACGGGGCTCCTCACGATCCGTACAGGTAACTATAGTTGATTCTTTTTGTACCGTCCAATCACTATATTTGCTGAAAATCCTACTTGTCTAGACAATTTTTTTGTTTTTCTAACTTCTATCTGATTTTGACGAGAAAGACGAACTTTTTATTTATTTTTCTACAGAGATGACCGGGAACATTTCCCGCCCGCACAGTCTGCCGAACCGCCGGGCATGCCCAAGAAAATCGAGTACGGTATTGAACGTCCGTTCGACGCCGTCATCGTAGTCACGTTGAAATCGTTGAAGTAATAATTGGTCGAGCAAGCGCCACTAGCCAGACGCGTTTTTTGTTTTATTTTATACATATAGGTTGTACGCCGAAATGTTAGAACGTCGCCTCTTCGAATTGAACATGACTGTGGATATGATATTCTTAATCCACGACGGCGCGTTGAACAAGGCCATCGACGATATGACCCGCCGGGGCGTACTGTACATACTGGTTGTGCAGGGTCAGCACGAAGAGCACAAGTCGATTACGGTCAATATAATGCATGGAACACCGCAAGGTAGACAGAACTATAGTTCTATAGTTCAGTTCTTGCAACTATAGTTTGTGTCCAACGAACTATAGTTGTTGATGTCCGACGAATTATAGTCTTGATATCCGACATTTGTTGATGTCCAACGAACTATAATTGTTGATGGCCAACAAGCTATAGTTGTTGATGTCCTACGAGCTACAGTTGTCGAAGTCCCAACAAACTGTAGATGTCCAACCAACTATAGTTTTCTCAACTATGCTTATTGTACAACTGTAGTTGTTCGCTTTAGAGCATCGGAACATGCCGTTGGAAGACGCGCTGGTCATGATGGCGCGAAATTTCAATTCGTACTTGTCCAGTTTGCGAAACGGCAGCGAACAGCCCACGATGGGCTTTCTATTGAACTTGCTCGCCGACGGCAAGCACCTGAGCGTCGTCGAATTGGAGCGGATCATCGCCCATTTGCAGGACAGGCGCGATCGGTTGATCGAAGGCGAGGGTGGACATAAAGGTAGTTACAAAAAACAAGAAACTCGTTCGTCCGACAAACTGTCGAACCAACTATAGTTCAACTATCGACTACTAGACAGGGCACGATTTGAAGTTGTCCAGGACAGGAATTTGTTTTTTTCTCATCATTTTCAAATACGCTTCTTTGTCATTCATTGAGATTTTCGAACAGGCTTCGACCATTCGAAAAAAACAAAAGAATGGTCGAGCCTACTCGAAAACTGGGTCCTCGTTCGTTATCTATCGTGTCATTTTTCTCGCGCACTCGCATTTCTTGTTTAATGCTCAGATCCGCAGCACCCGTCGTCCGTCGTCGGACAGTCGGCGGCGGCCAATGTCCAAGCGGCGGTCAACTCGTCGTCGGCGTTGCAGCAGAAAATCTTGGGCATCTTGGGCAATACGTTACTCGGACAACAATCGGCGGCGGCGGCTAACGCCCAGCAAGCGGCGTCGGCGCCGCCGGCCCTGGCGTTGGCCAATTTGGCACAGCAATTTGGCTTGAATATCAACCAATCGGCGCCTCAGGGTGGTCAGCAAGGTCCTCCGAAAATGGGTCCCGAGGGCAAAATGATGGGCGGCGGCGCGTCGAGTTTCGCCGATCCGAATGTTAAAAAAACGCTGGACAGTTTGCTGCAAAATCCGAATCTATTGAAAAGTCTTGTACCTCAAGCCAATTCCCTACAGAAAGCCGCCGGCCAGCAGCAGGCGCAACATCTTCAGCAACAGCAAATGGGCCCTGGTCAGCAGCAGAGCTTGTTCGGCGGACCGCCCGCTGGCGGCAACTTCGGCGGACATCAGATGCAACAGCCGAACATTCCGAATCAAGGCCCTCCCCTACGTCCGCCGCCCCAGTTGAATCCGAATCTGTTTGGAGGAGCAGGAGGGCAGAATTTTAACGATGGTCAACGAGGCGGACAGCAACAGTACCAAGGCGGTTACGGCAACAAATAAATAAAAATTGGACAGTCTATGCTGAATAGCCATTTCTTGTGGAAGTTTCAGAAAAATTTTGTACAGTTTATTTGTTTTTGTGGATGGTTTTTGAGAAGAAAGTTCGAAAGTTTCTTATTTGCTATTTTTTTCATTGTTTTATTAGGCGATTACTATTTTGTCACTCTTCGATTCGTTTAATGAATTTGAATTTGAATTTATATGTTTGTATGTTACTGCTGTCATTTTTCCAAATAAATTTCGAGCATGATTCTTCATTTAAAAAAATATTTTCTTCGCAATGTTTGTTTTGGATTTTTGGAAATAAGACCGAGAGAGAAAATCTGGCGATTTGTTATCCTAGCGACTCTGCATCCGCTTACTGGAGTTCAACAAGCATTTTTTAGGATGTAAAAGTTTTCGATGACTCGTTTGTCGAACGTGATGTCTATGTTTTCTGATTCAATTTTGAACCATATAATCAATTGTGCAGTGCAATATTTTAATTTCTCAACTCATTTGACTAATGCTGCAACATTGTAGTAAGCGTAATACAGTCTCTGCTCTGTAGTCTCGTTCTAATTTTAACACAATTGCTAATATACACCCAGTCGCCTAAAGCTCAGGATAAGTCACTTTACTCGTACTTGTTCAGTCGGATTTCTTCTTATGTCATCCAATCAGCAAAGGTATAAAGCCAATGTCAAACTCACGCACTCAATTAATCTGTTTATTTAGTTAATTGTGTTGATCTACTGAATCTGATGATCTACTTAATCGTGTTGATCTGCTTATCGTGCTTGTAACTTAATTTGGCTCAACTGGTACAGTAGTACAATAGTCCAGCTAAAATTGAACTTTCTTGTTATTTTCTCATCGAATTTACATCGCATTGAGCAATAATCACTGACAGATGGCTATATTTTAAAATTAAGTTTTTTTTGCGAAAGTTGCGCAGATCAATGTTTTCACATTGTTAAAATGTGAAACTGTCATCGCAGAAAGCAATTCAGACTTCTGTTGTTGCATACTGGTTTGGTTGTGTTGATACACGCAAATTAAGTTTATTTGGATCATAGCCTTTCCGATCTTTATTATAATGTGTCGCCTGGTTAAATGAACCACATCAAGATTTGAAATGTAGCATTCATTTATTTCTTATTCTAGTACAATTTTTTCAAATCTTACAATTTTTTCCACTTAGTGAAAAATTTTTCAAATCTTCTGTAATTGTTTTTGCGATTTGAAAGTTAATGAATGGTGTGTACAGTCCCTCCACAACTAAGGCAGGAATAACAGTACAATCATGCTAATAAGGTGAAAATACAATCTGTATTCAGATATTGACTTTTAAGCATGCAGGATGATATGCAAGGTCCGCCATCTAAAAACCAAAATCAGTTTGTTCATTTATATGATTCGCTGTAAGGCAGTCGATGTATCAAATCTAGAATCTGCAATGTCTTTGTAATAAATTGTAACAAAATTTGTAATAAATTTGTCCAAACTCAAAACAGAAATAGTTGAAGAATAGGTTAAAAAGCAGAACTTTGTTTGTTATTTTTCATTATACGCACTCAACTTTCTACAAGTTTCTTCTCAAATTTTTTAGTCTTTATTTTTCACCCAACAACAGGTTTCATTTTTTGTATGTCACAGACTTCTATTGCATCGTGCAAATGAATTTCTGATAGAAATCATGGAAATTAGTCGTTCAATTTATTTGCTTGCCTGCCAACAGCCCGTGTGCCTCAACATTCTGTTCTTTCAATGAAGGAGCGACTTATACAGTTGAATTTTCGTTTTATATTGATATTTTTCACACTGGATGCTCTAAAATGCTGCTAAAATTAAGCAGATATTTTTTATATAATATTCTTATAATCAGTACAGTATGAGTAATCAAATTATAATTTGTCAACGATTGCTGTAGAATTATTCTTCATTGTGTCCTCTAAATCAGTGGCTTCATTTGCTAACAGCAATTTTTGACTTGTTTATTAAAATTGTTTTCAGATTTTTTCCAATTGTAAAAATTGGCTGCGCACAATCGATTTCATATTCAAAATCAACATGACGAAGCGCGAGTTTGCTGTACGCCCACTTAGATGGTACTGTAATATTTTAGCCAGTCCAACTTTGTGGGCGATCAGCGACTTTGCTGGATTATCAGTCTCAAGGAAAAACTCAGCAGAATACCGAATTTTTGTACTTTTCCTTTTGTTCACTGTCTAGAATTTTCGACTGATAAATTTGCAACAAAAATTGTGCTTTATTCTATACAAACAAAAGCATATCGTACAAAATAAATAAGTTTCAATATTCTCATCGTTGCTAAGTCGAACACTTGTCGAACATGTTCCGTTTAACTTTGGCACTGTCCACCATTTCCTCCATTTTTACGAGGAAGCTGTTTGCATCGTCCGCATCTATCGACTCCCGCTGACTTTTCCCTTTTGGAATGGTCCCTTTCGTCGAGGGACCATTAACAACCAGCGATGTGTTGATTCCGCGAGGGGTCGACGGTGAACTTCCTTCACTGCCGTTGGTCGATGTACTGCTGGACCTGGACCATATCTTTTTCTTGGAACCAGCCGACTTCTCTACGCCCATGGAAATGATGTGAACGTGTTTCATGTTTTCGACCGGATTGTGCATGTCGTGAACGCAGTTGAAATGAACGTGGACCGGTTCCGTGAATGGCGTTTGGCACAAGAAACAAAAGTACATCATCTTATCGGAATATTTCATTTTCATCTTCATCTGACGCATTTTCTGTCGAGCGTATTGCAAAGACCAGCTAAAAAAGCGAAAAACATAAATTATGAGCACAATTGAAATTCAAATTTGGCGCTAACTCGAAAATTATGCTTATATCAATTTGACGTTATGCTCGAAGAATTTCTTTGCGAATAAGTCGTTTTCTAATTTGCTAATTAAGGAAAATCGCTGGGAAACATCACCAATTTTTTGTTTTTATTTTATTACAAACTTACATCGGCCTACCTATAGTGTTTCGGAATATTGGCGAAATGTCGCGTCGTCTCCATGTGTTTAACGAGCAAATCCATGGTTTGAAACGAGGCTTGACACTGCAAACAGGTGAATATCTGTTTCGCTTCGTTGATTCGCTTGACTTCGGCGTTTTCCTCCTTTTTCACGAATTTGTACCACAGTTCGTGGAAATTCAGTCCAGCGCCATTGGCCCCACTCGCCGCCGACCTGGTCGCCACGTCGTTCATCACGGAAGCCGGATGTTTTTGCAACGTTTCCTTGCCAACTTTCGAAACGAGACTGTTCAACTTGCTCAGCGTGTTATCGACCGACGATTGTTGCAGCGCCGACGTGGTTGCAGCCGAAGTCGGTTGATGAAACGATTTCGTCGAAGGGTAATGTACCTGAGGGGCCGGCGGCATACTGTAGGGGAAATACGGATGAGGCAAAAGAGTATAGTTCGGATGATAAGGTAGCATCGGTTGGAAAATGGGCGCGGCTGATTTTTGATATTCCTGACGATTATTCGAGTTCGCTGCGTCTGAAGACTTCGCCGACTTCGATTCGTAGTTGTCCGTTGACGTCGCTGGCTCGAACCCTTGGAATGGTCCACTGGACTTGAGACGTTCCGCAGGCTTCGCATTGCTAGACTTATAATTGTTCGTAGGTATCGAAGAAGAACTGTCGTTGGACTTTTTCTTCTTGATGCTCAGGTCCAGAACGTCCTCACTCATTTCGACTTCGCGACTTGCAACTTCACTGGCTATTGAAACATCGGACGATGATGCCAACGTTTGATCGTCGCCTGCAAGCGAATAAAAACAAAAATCTTTCTGGAAAATTTCTATTTTATTATAAACATAGGTATACGCTGAATTTAGTGGCGGCTCGTTTGATGAATTGTTTTAGTTTGTTGTCCGAATAGCAGCTAGTCGGAGCGAATTCCTCGCTCGTTTTATGATTTTGATGCATCTTCGTCGTCAACTATTGTCAGCTGTTTTGCAAAGTAGAGAGAGAAATTCGCCGAAAACAATGACATTCTACAAATTTCTGCGATATGTTCGATAGAGTGATCAAAAAAAACGAGTTTCAAGGAAAAAACACACACGTCCGTTGCTGCGAAAGCCAATTACGAGTCTTCGCTAGTTCTGTTTCGCTCCAAAACCCTATAGAAGTAGATTTGTGCACGATTCTTTGATTTTCTAAGCTCGAAACTGTGTTTTTTTAGCCTACTGTAGAAATTATCCGTGAGTAGATCGTTCATTAAAAAATACTTAATTTTCTTTTATACGACCTGTCCTCAATTTGATTAGTGTGTTTATAACAAAATATTCGAAGGTTTTTATTGAAATGAAAATCAACTATGGGGCTTGTTGTTTTCTTCTTCGATCTCTCATGCTCGCGGCGCGTGATATAGTTTTTTTTCCGCGGACAATCAATCACGCCAACGTTCATTCAATCACGAAACCGTCAAACGGATCGGCCAAAGCGAAAAAGTATTCCTCGTCCATTGTGCATCCGGCGATAAATTTATCATTCGAACGGGGTATACCCCCCGGGGGCTAATAAGATAACGATTAGCCAAGGTAACAAATGGCAACAACGCAGGACGAGAGAATCGGGTACAAACGGTATCGCGTTTGGTTTTTGCTCGTTACTCGGCGTGTGAAGCAAATAATTTGCATGTTTTTTTCACTAGCTAGGTTTATATTACAAATTTAAGCTGGATTTTTCGCTTTTCGCTCGCTCGCTCGGAACGAAAGAGAACGAGAGACTCCGACGGAAGAAGTAAAACGATTGATGAGCGCCGAGGATTATGGGGCGTTCGAAAGTGGCAATGCCATTATACAAGATTAATGAGTGTCAGTTGAAGATCAATCAAACCTCGTTGCACATCAATCATTCAAAATCTGACACGCGAGAAACATATTTCGCGGCGAAAAAGCGAAACGAACGGCGATACTATAGTTCGAGCGTGTTGTAGTGTATAGTCGCCCGTAATGTTTATAGCAAGCGCACGTTCGGTGAGCAATGTTGTCTCGACGTGGGTGCATTTTTGAAACACACACACACACACACACACATACACACACACACAGCGACAAGTCGGCATGTACTTTGAGATCCAAATTTACTAATACGCGTGTAGGACAATAATTTTCAACGAAACAAACTTTAAGTTTGCATTTATGACGCGATTTAGCTCAAAGCGAGCACATTAATTATCGAGCATGCTAGACAATATTTGATAAGTTTGCATTTTTGGTTCGATTTAGCGCTTAGCGAGCGCAATTTCGGGGCTAGCCAACGCAACACAATGTCACACTAGATTAGTTTCGAACACCTATCGGTTCGCCGACTACAGTTCTCTTTTCAAACAAAATAATTGTTCGATCCACTCTCGCTCCGTGTCATGAAACGTGATTGATTTATGTGACAGTTGTCCATGCGAATAATCCTCGGAAAGGGGCCCTAGCCGTACCCCTTTTTGTTTCATGTTTCGCTGATCAAAACCTCGGCATTAATCGACGAGACGACGACGACGACGAAGCTTTTGACAGAACCGAAGAGGAGAACGAGATCGACAGACTGAGGACCGAGGACGACGAGGAGGGTGAGGGAGAATGAGAAGAGTCGAGGCGTCGTCCGTGTTCCGTAATAAGAAAACGGAACGCGAAACCGACGACGAAAGAAAGCCGAAGGAACAAAAAAAACAACGTAAAAAGCCATCAATCTACAACCAATTTTGATTCGAACGTTTCTCTCGAGCTCCGCTCTAGCCGGGTTGAAAAACGAGACGAAATTGGCGATGGACGGAACGTAAAATGACAAAAATTCAACAAAAAAATTGCAAAAATCTTGCGAAAAAAAACTCAAAGTCGTCGAAAAAACCCTCTGAATGGTCAAAACGATGGAAAAAATTAACGAAAAAACACGAAAACTGCGCTAGCCGATCGACGAACGAGCAAAAATCGCCGCCTTACGACTTGCGCATTGATATAAACGCGACTTGTAGTAGTCCAGCAGAGACTATTGTACTTGAATCTCAATTTGTCTTACCATGTTTCCTCGGTATAGTCTGTTTCCGTCTCGGCATATTCTTTGATTTGTGCGTTAATTAAAGCATCGACAAATTATTGGAAATGAAATAAGAAAGCGCAAGAAACCGTCGACAGCCGGTGAGAAAGTGTGTTTCCCTTTTTCGCAGGTTGGTCGTCGGGAGAGAGCGACGATAGTTGAAAAGAAAAAGATTTTTTTTGAAGCACAACCAACTTGACTCATGACATAATTTTACTGACGGTTTTAATACGACATTTACATTTTGTGTCGCTCGTTCATCAGCCAATGTCGACTCCGCCTTCTAGCGCTTTTTTCGCTTCGCGGCGACGCTTAGCGGATTTTCCGCGAAAGTAACGAGATTTCGTCGGAAAACCGCTCGGCCGGCGCGCGAAATTTGCTTTTCCTACTCGCCAATGGGCGCCGCCGGTAAACTTGCTGTTTACGAGCTTCTTAGTCTCGCGGGAGTACGGTAGAGCTAACGTTGAAGTTGAGTCGATAATATTTAAATTTTGCAATAGAAATTTGTAAACCAGCGTATCAACAATTTTACGGAATGGATAAATCAGAATTTTAGAATTTCCTACTGTAGTAAAATTTTGCACAATTTTATCGAATTTTACGATTGAAATGAAAAACTGATCGGATAACGGCGTTTGAAAACAAAAAATCAGTTTCGAAAATGGAGCAAACCGCTTGCGAAGGTATAAGTAAGCGGAAAAACAAAAATTTTCATCGTATTTCGATGAAAAACGTTCAAAATTTTTACGTTTTCGGTTTTTTGTCAGATTTGAAAGCTTTCGAGCGACGTTTAACGGAAGTTATTTCGCAAATGCAACCCTCGGCGAGCCGTTGGAGGGGTAAAAATTGCAACGCGCTTCAAGTTTTCTTTCAAAAATATATGCATAACTTATTTACGCAAATTTTAGCGTTGCTACTTTCCGTTTCGATTTGCACCGCGATTGGAGCTTATCAATGGCTAACGGACCCTTTTACGAAAGAAGTCCGACGCGAAATTTGTTTTTATGCTTTCTTTCGGTCCATATTTTGACTAACGTTTCGTATTTGCAGGTTTCCTTTTCGTATTCGTTGTACAATCATATATTTTTCACGGCTAGTTTATTATTGCTTTTATTATTATTTTTGTGCGGAATTCATAAACGAGTCGTAGCGCCTTCGATGTAAGCAAAAAAGATGCGCTGGCCAGTGGCTTTTAAGGCCATTTAGCTGGCTGGCCCTGTCTATAATTGGTCACTGACTATAGTTGATTCAGATGACTATAGTTAATAATTTTCCACTGTATATTGTCTACAGTTGACAATATTTTTTAGAATTTCCTCTCGATGCCGACAATGCTTGTCCGATTTTAACATGTCCTGCGACGATGTGAGTAATTTAAAACGAAATTCGTGTCGAAATCTCTTCAATTCGGTCAATTATTCATTTCAGACTGGAAAACTTATTTTAAAACCTCGTCCGACGTCGCCATGACTGCAAGCTTCTTTTTATTATCATGATTTTTTTTGTTATTGTTTAACGTTGTCGTTACTGTAATTAATTAATTAATTCTTATTTGTCACGGTCGTATTTTGTTTGTACTTGCGAATCAATGTGAAAAAAGAATAAAAGTTTCATAAAGAAAAATTCAAATTTTTTGTTTTTTATTTGATTTACATAAAAATAAATATTTGCTTGTTAATCATAGACAGTGAGCAACTATAGACGGCCGTCAAACTGTAGACTGTCAATCAACTATAGATTACATTTAACTATAGTCATTCATGAACTATAGACGATCGTCAATATTGATTATCAATCAACTATCTATAGACGTCCACCAACTATAAGCGTCCATCAACTGGAGAGAGTTAACAACTATAGTCACTCATCAACCATCAACTATAGCCAGTGACGAATTTCTAACTATAGTAGCGTTTTCTACCATTAAAGTGAAATGAAAAACAAATTTTTTGTCTTCAGCTCTCTCGTGTTTGATATTTTTTTGAATGGACCAATGGGTGTGGAACGATTTCGTTGAACTGTTCAATACGGCGGTCTTCGCCGTTGTCACATTTTTCATCGTGTTCGGCGGCGTGATACCATACTACTTCCAACATAGGGAAATTCGTCGGACGCAAAACGCCAAGGGTTTCTCGTTGTTCGTTTGCCTTACCCTGTTGGCGTCGAACGTGTTGCGAATTATGTTTTGGCAAGTCACGTTTTTTGTTTCCTTAGGTCTCTTTCGTGCTATTTTACGATTTACTCCCGCCATAGTTGTAGTCTCATCACTGACAATTGTTGATAGGCTGGCAATAGGTGACGACTATCGTTGACTGTTCAGTTGTTGATCGGTTTTTGCTCGATTTTTCACTGGCTATCGATGATTTTGCGCTTGTGAATACATGTTTCAGGTTCGGCAAACGATTCGAAATTCAATTACTTATTCAAAGCGTTGTGATTATTATATGCATGCTGGCCATGATCGACGTTTCCGTCCGAGTCGGCCGTCGGCAAACGTTGCCGCCGAATCGACATTTCACAGTTTGGGGTAGGTTTGATTAATTTATAAACAAATTTCGCGACTAGCTATCTCGGTTTTCGCGCTACTTTTCGAAACGTCTCCGCGCTTTCGCTAGAGTTAACTCGGACAATAGTTCGAAAACTTTTTTATTAATATAGACGGTGAAAGTATTTACCCGGAAACGATCTAAATGTACAACTTTTACGATCACCTTTATTCAACGATAGTTCCTCGAAGGAGAACATAGTTTAGTTTTAAAACAAATTTTCCGCGCTGGGTTATCATAGTTTCGTGGACTGAGAGCTGATCAGAGTGGCGTACAGTTTCGCTGACCATATCAACTCGCCGATCACGGCGTCGTTTATTCGACTCGTCGACGTCGCCTCGCTGGACAGTCCGGCGTCGTTGACCAACGTCAACGAGCTATCCTGATCGGTGGACGGTCGAGGCGCGGACGCTCCTCGGCCAGCGCACGTTTCTTGTTTTTTGCGAATCTCATGCTGTTCGCCGACGATGTAACAACGATCGTCCGATTTGCTCGACGGTGGTTGATCTTTGCGGAAGCAGCCGCAAGTTCTGCAAGTGTCGACGGCTTTTCGTATGGATTTACGAAATTCGGTCAACGTGAACGCGTAGATCAAGGGATTCACGCACGAATTACAATAGCCGAACCAAGTCGTGATGTCCAACACTAAATTCGGTATGCAACTGCTGCAATGGTAGCCTGAAAAGAAAATTAGCCAGTGAACTATAGTTAGTCCTCAACTATATGGTCAGTGGATCAACTATAGAGTCATTGATCAATTATACAATTATAAACAATTTGGTCAACTATTGTCGCTCATCAACAATAGCCAGTAATCAACTATATACATTAATTGGAAAGCCTCCGAGCAGCTTTGGAGATATTTTCAATCAGTTTCGTGCATTTTTTGCTCACTTATTAAATAAAGACCGAAAAACGGCACCCAACAGAATAAAAAAGCGCTGACGACGACGCCGAGGGTCTTGGCGACTTTTTTATGCATTCGTATGATTTGCTGCTGTTGCGATAATGAATTTTTACTATTGCCGCAGTGCACACGCAACGGTACGCTCAAACATTCCTTGAAGAAACTGTCGCCCATGGCCATCATGAGTCCTTGCATGAGACCTTTCTCGCGTTTTTTCGCCACCGAATAGATTTTCCAATAAAGCAACAACGTGACGATGGCCGGCACGAAGAACGCGAACACAACTGAATGTACAACTGAAACAAACAAAAAAGTTTTGGAAAGTGTTGAAAATCTAGCAAATTTTCTCCACAAACTCTGAATAACACTATAAAACCCTCAAGAAATCAGAAAATCTTCCCGAAAGGCGCAGAAATCTTCCAGAACCCCTAAAAAAAACTCGCAAACTCTTGAAAACCTTCAAAAGCGCCCAAAATTTTCCAGAAAAAATCCACACAGCAAAAACCTCCCAGAAACTACAAAAATCTCATGCAAGCTGAAGAACTGGAAAAAAATCACCTGGAAACTGTAAAAGTCATTCAAAAAATTACAAAAGTCGCGAAAAACCTCCAGAAATCTCCCAACAAACAACCAAAATGTCCTATGAACTGCAAAATTGCAAAAATTCGTTAAAAATCTAATTATCTGCCAAAAAGCCCAAAAAATGTCTTGGAAACCCCAAAAATCTCCATGAAACTCCAAAAACCTCCATGAAACTCCAATTACTGTCTGCAACTGTAAAAATTGTCCAAGTTACAAAATTTGTGGAGTATAACTTAAATTGTTAAAGTTACAAAATTTGTGGAGTATAACTTAAATTAACTGAAAACCTAGAAATCAGTCAGAAACTCCAAAAATCTTCCACAAATTCCAAAAATGTTCCAGTAACTTGACAAATCTCATGGAAATTCTTAAATTGTCCGAAAAGTCCCCAAAAGTAACCCTAGAAATCTCCAAAAACCCCTAAACTCTACAGAAACTTCCAAAATTTTGTCCATCTGACAGAATCTCCAAAAATCTTCAGTCATCTTAAATCCACTGTCATCACCAAAAATCTTCGAGTAACCCTCTAAAGTCTCTGGAAACAATAGTTTGTATTTGCGGCCCTGTTCAGTTAATATAAAACAAATTTCTCGTCGTCTAATGAACACTTTCCTTACCATAAGCCAACTCTCTGGCCACTAGACAAACATCCGGATCATAGCATTCGTCCTCTCGGCCATACTTTATAGTTGCCAATAATATGCTAATTGAAAAGAACCATATACCCACGTTGGCCATTTTGATTTTGGTCTTCGTAACTATGAGTTTGTACCTGTGAATCGAAAGATATTACGAGGTAACAAATTTGCATATGACTATAGTTGACCGACCTGAGTGGCCTTGTGACTCCGATGTACCGGTCGAGCGATATGACGCACAGTGTAACGATGCTGGCTGTGCAGAATACCACGTCGCACGACGCCCACACCTTGCACATCAGCCGGCCGAAGAACCATCGGCCGCCGACCACGTACGATACGCCGAGCGGCAGCACGAAAATTCCCACCATAAAATCCGCCAGACCCAAATTCCAAATGAGCAACGTCGTTTGCCGTTTGCCCACTCTGGCCTTGAACGAAAGCACCAGAAAATTTCCGAATACAGTGAAAGATATGATCACGAGAGCCGGTAATCCGAAGAATATGGCGAGGATAAACGAAAATCCTCGACGATCCGATTCGTCGCCAGTAGGACAACTGGAGTTGGACGGTTCGGTAGTTGACATGTCGATAGTTCAAAAAGCCTCTAGAAGCCTTGAAAAGTGTTTAAAAGCCGTGAAAAATGTTCAAAAGCCATCAAAAGTGTCTAAAAGCCTTCAAAAGTGTCTAAAAGCCTTCAAAAGTGTCCGAAAATCTTCAAAAGTGTCCAAAAATCACCGAAAGCCGTCGAAAAAATCCCAAATACGCCAGTTCGTGCGCATTTAAAGCAAAAATCGCGTCGTCTAATGAAACTGAACGAGCAAAAACCTGAATTTCAAACAAGGGCTTCGCTGACCACTGGTTTTGATGCTCAGGCCTCGCGTACTGTAGAAACGATGATTAAACGGTTTATTTAATTGAAATGATAAGCTCCAATTAACAAAAGCGAACTGAAAGGTTTTTCTCAGTCGGGGGTCGATTCCTTTGTGGCGGTCGTCAGTCATCACTCAATTTTGCTCGAAAGGCGCTCGGCTAGCGCACGTTTTTGGCTGGAAGTCCTCGAAAAGCTGCGGCTAGGGTTCATCAACTATTCCCGCTCGAGCGATAGAGAAATCGACTCGTTTCCTGGAGAACTACGGAACAATCGAGTTGAACTTATCGAGGGACGAATTCGTTTTTCCCACCAGCGCTTTTTTCGTACGGCCGACCAACGATTTTTCGCTTATGACGAGTTCGAGGGTTGAGGTTGATGAAAACGAAGTTTCCTTAATCGGTGCGCGGGTCTCGAGGGCGGAAAAACTAAAAACGTGCGCTAGCCGAGCGCTTTTCCCGACCTCGCCGACGATCGATCGAACGGGCGAGGGAAATAAGATTTATCAAGTTCCTCGCAGCCTTCGAGCCTGAGGGTCAACTATGAGTTCATCTTATCCTGAGGGTCGAAAAAGGTTCCAAATTATTTAATGGGACAAGTTTTGAATTTTGGCTGGAAACATCACTGGGCCAGTCACGTTTTTTGTTTTAGACGGCGACTTTCTGTCCCATTTCTGGGCGTGGTCGGACTTCGGCAGTTATCTTATCGTGACGACGGCGTTCACGGCCGTCTGCCTGGTGATCACTTACTCGTTGCTCGAAGTTTCGCTGTACATCGAAACGATCGGATTTCTCGCTTTGTTCCTCGAGGCAAATCTCGGCACGCCGCAATTCCTCAGCAACTGGAGCCGAAAATCCACTATCGGCATGAGGTAAGCCGACTATAGTTCAGTGCGGACTATAGTTGCGAGAGGTCTATAGTTGTCGGCTATCGAGGCTCGTACTCGTCGTCGACAGACAACTAGTTGTTGACCAAAATTATAAAGTTTTTTTAAAAAATTGTTTCGCGAAAGCGCACGAAAACCGCTTGGCTAGCGTACGTTTTTTGTTTTTTTCCAGCATGAGCATGGTCGCTTTGTGGATGTTGGGCGACGTTAGCAAGACGATTTATTTCATCGTCCGGCGAACGCCGGCTCAATTTTATCTATGCGGCATGTTACAGGTAGGCGTGGACGTAGCCATCATTAGTCAAATTTATTGGTACAAAGGTATGCACGAAGTCAAGTCAAGCAGCCATCTGTGATATCGGCAGCACGGTACCTGCGTCTCCCGTCTACGGTATACAATATGCGAATTGTTGCGATTCCTGTATAATGTACTTCATAAAATATATCCGTTTTATAATTTTTTTTAAAAATTTGCATAATCTCGTATCAGAGGGTGGAGAAAAACGTCGATAAATCGGAAAAATCGCATTTAACATATTTTCTTAGTTGATTTTTCGCTTCCGAATCGTTCGCAACGGTCGCGCGAGAAAGTTGAATCGGGTCGAATTTACGATCGACGTCCATCGGCTCGCTTTTTGGCCTGAATTTGATCCCAAAAAAATCGATAAAATTAAACAAATCGATCAATTGATAGTCGATTTTTTTACTCGAATTTTCTTTTCGGCTGCAAACAAGATTCGATAAAGCTCGGCCCTAATATATCCAATCCGGGTAGCGTGTGAGCCGGGGCGTTTAATAGCTAAAATCGATTTGTCGGATTACATCGATCGA
This sequence comes from Prionchulus punctatus, assembly GCA_034698125.1. Lineage (NCBI taxonomy): Eukaryota > Metazoa > Nematoda > Enoplea > Mononchida > Mononchidae > Prionchulus > Prionchulus punctatus. The sequence goes on along the minus strand of JAQGBA010000582.1, from coordinate 7,398 downwards.
AGAAAAATCGATAAGTGATTTCAGTTACTTCTAAATTGCTTTTATGGTCCAATAATCGATCGCCGCGGACGACGGGTTCGTTTTTAATTAATTTACTATCGATTAGAAAATTGGCTAATCGGCTTGACGTCGATGTCGTTGATTTTTTGCTCAACTAAAAAAACGTCCGTTCAAATTTATAATCTAGACCGCCGCGCGATTTTCGGTCGAAAAGTAGAAACGTACTTTTCCATTTCGATACAAATCCGCTTTCGATTTTGTACACACGCGCATCAATTTCTAAATCATTTTCGAATCTTAATTTAAAACAAAAGATTCACCGCATTCGGTTTCAATAAACTTTTACTTGATCAGCGGTCATAAAATATAAATCGAGCGTCGAATCCGAATCCGAATCCGAATCATGATAGAAACACGACGCGCAAACAGCCGAATCGTCGTAATCGATCGATAAAATCGATTGAGAGGAACAAAATCGATAGACGTTAACTAAAAATCAATAACACTAGTTGCACGGAGACAATAGCGAAACAGAGGCTATAGTTGAATCGAGACAGGCTAGAGTTCAACAGAGACTATAGTTGCGTAGGGGCTATAGTTGTTCAACGACTATAGTTGTCAAGCAAAAATCATATCCGGATTCACTTTGTTTGGCTGTGAACGCCGACAACAGACCCGAATCCGCATCCACGCACATCGAGGTTACTGTCGAATCCAACGTCCACAGTAGTACCTGAGCATCGACGTCCCAGACGGCGAGATTCTTGGTCGTCTGTACACATAGTAAGGACGTTTCGTCGTCGGCAATACCGAACTTGATTATCCTTTTTTAAATAAATCTGAATTTTAAACCTTGAATTCGATTCGAAATTCGACCGAATGAAACGATTTACTGAGCGATATTCGGCTTTTGGGCTACCGATAGCGTAAAAATCAATCGATTATCGTCGTATTTCCAAAACGTTACCGACTGTCCGAAGCTGACGGCCAGCACCGAACCTACTCGACTGAACGCGCTACAGTACGCCGGCATGTTACGGTAGTCGCCCGACCGATCGCATATCCAGGTTAATTTCTTCTCTGTAATCATATTCAGATTCGCAGCATTCGATCGAAAAGAAATCTTACCCGCATTTTACCGTATATATCCTCGAGATCTTCGGGCGTCCAAACTTTGAACGTGCCGTCCATCGACGTCGTCACCAACGACGCCGAATCCGAATCCGAATCTGTACACGACGTCGGACGAAACTCCATCGACGTGACGATTTTCGAATGCGGATGTTCGACCGTTGTGACCAACGAAAAACTAAAAACCAACCGTGGTCAGTGATTATCCGAGCAAAATAATCAACTATCACTTTGAATCAGCGTCGTCGTAACGCCAAAATTTGAGCGCGAAATCTACAGTATACTGATCGTCAGGTCGGTAGTCTACGGTAGCCAGCCACCGATCGCCGACGGCCAACTGGGTCACTTCGGAGTACGGTAGAATTCTATTATTTTCCACCGGCGGCAAATTCCTTCCGACCACGTCGAGCTAAAACGATAGAAGAAAAAAACCTGCGAATCAAATCGACAAATTGCCCGATAAGCAGCAAAATTACGCTGAAAATTTGTTTTTCCCGCTGCGGATCGTAAAATTGAACGCGGCCGGGCGTGCCGTTGGTGATCAAACATCCGCCCGAAGCGCGAGATCCGATCAAATCCTTATCCAGTCTTAATCCCAACGGCAATAAATCGTATCTGAATCCCGCCGATCCGTCGATGCACGGCTGCCGCCAGATACTTCGCACGAATCCCTGAACGGTTTTCGTAAGTTCCAATCGTCCGGAAGCCAAAACTATGCCTGGTAACACGTTTCGGACCGTTTCGAACGATATCCATGCGCAAAATCCGTCAAAAAATCAAAAAATCAATCTTACTATTGTCATCCAAACCGACGGCGATCAGGGAATTATCGTCGGACGTCGAGATATTTTTTATCCTTCCGTTTAATCTTGGCAGGAAATCTTTCGTTTCCTGCTTGCTGGACGATTCCAACGACCACTTAACTACGACGCTTTCGAGGCCGCCGCTGTACATCGACGAGCCTAAAACCGTCAACTATAGTTGGCGTTTAATCCGCAACTATAGTCAATTGTCAACTATAGTTGGCGTTTAATCCGCAACTATAGTCAATTGTCAACTATAGTCAATAGCCAACAATAGTCAATTGGTAACCATAGTCAGTTGACAACTATAAGTCAATTAACAACTATAGTCAATTGACAACTATAGTCAATCAGCGAATATAGTCAACTGGCAACTATAGTCAAAACACTATAGTCAATTGACAACAATAGTCAATTGACAACAATAATCAATTGACAACAATAGTCAATTGACAACTACAGTCAATTGGCAACTATAGTCAATTGTTAACTAGTCAATTAGCGAATATAGTCAATTGTCAACTATGGTCAACTTACAACCGTAGACAATTGTCAACTATAGTCCACTGTCAACTGTATTCAATAGCCAACTACAGCCAATTGGCAACCAGAGTCAGTTGACAAGTATAGTCAGTGGACAACTGTAGTCAATTGGCAACTATAGTCAATAGACAACTAATCAATTGTCCACTCTGGTTAATTTACAACTGTAGAAAATTGACAAGTATAGTTAGCTAACAACTATAGTTTCGTACCATGCGTCGGAAAAACAATATCCACGACTTCGGTTGAATGCCAATGAAAAATCGATTGAACGGGTTGATCTTGAAGGAACTTGTACCTGAAATTCGACCGGAAAGTTGCTGATAAAACAAAAAATTCACCGTCTAAACGTTCGATACGTACCACAAAATGATTCGTCCGATCAAGTCGCCGGTGGCCACGCATTCTTTAGACGGATGGACTTCAACGCAAGTGAAATCAACTTTATTATCCCGATATCTTTTTAAGTTGTGACTTAAAAAAATCAAATTACGAATCGAAAATATGCACGGCCGAGAAGAATTCAGGCGAGCTTTACGTAATTTTTTTCTCACTACTGTCGTTTAATTTAATCGTCATCGACTCTTCATCGACGACGACGACGAAAAGTCCCTGAAAAAAAAGTAGAATTCAAGAACTGACCGTTCGAGACGAATTTAGACTCAAAAACTGTCTCGAAAATGTTTCTTATTGGTCCAGGAAATATTCTGAAAGTTTCCGAAAGGGACCGGAAAGTTTGTAAATCGGCCCGAGAACGTTGCTGGCTCGGACAGAAAATTTTTTTACCTTCGGATGAAAGGCGATTTTCTTCGACGATTTCGGCATCGGCCGCAAAATTTCTTTGGTTCGTAATTCATTTGCGTCGCGTTTGACTTCGCTCAGACACCGAACTGAAACAAATTACGACGTAAAGTTGACGAAAATTGAAATGAAAATCGACTAGAATTTTTCACTTCCGCTTTTAATCGAATTCACGACGAAACCCAAAATTGAAACGTCTTGACAAACGAAAAACGCCGAGATTCTGTTGTTCAACGAAAACGACTGAAAATGATAAAATGACGGCAAGATTATGATCTGAAAGTTTCTCATCCGTGCAAAAAATAACTAAAATACTTTGACTTTCGCACCGTCTTCGTAGTCCCATTGAGCGATTTCGCCGCTTTCCGTACATGTTACGAGCTTGAAAACGTCTCATTCGATCAAAAAAACTAAGTTGCAAGAAAAGGAGACTATAGTTGAAGAGGAGTCCATGAAAGTAGCAGAGAAAATCAATAATAGTCCCATTAAGGAGACCATAGTTGAATGAAATTCTTACAGAGCCGACTATAGTTGAATTTAAGGCACTTATAGTTGCGCAGAAATCTATAACTATAGAAACTATAGTTGCATAGAAACACGACTATAGTTGAAACTATAGTTGATCGCTACTTGTAAAAAATTCTGCGGATTTATAAAAACTGCAATTAAATTCGAATCGTGTAACAATTTTCCGACGCATTCCGACGTTTCGACGCTGAAAATTTTAACCGAATTTCCAGCGCAACAAAAAAGGTACCTGAACGAAAGAAAATAAAACAAATAATCGACTGGATTTCAATCTGAAAATTGCAAAGATTGAAATTATTATATTTTTTTTACTTGTTCGAGCGATCGAAGCAAACTCGATTTTCAACGATAGACGTACCGCCTTGTTCGATAATTTCGTATTTTTCCTCGTTAAGCATTTTGAAAATTCGTGGAAATTCTAAATTTTCACGAATTTACTACAGTAAGGCGGGCTAAAATCGGATGGCTATGATGTAAATCGATTGTTACTTGCTTATCAAGTAAAACATTTTGGTGGTAAAAGATTTTAACCGCAAAATTTTTGAAATTGAAATTTTACCCGAAAAAACGGTTTTAAAACAAATTTCATGTCGATTCCTGCGCGAAACGAGTCCGAAATCGAAAATAATCATCAAGTAAACGGAATTTTTTCAATTTTTATTCTTTTTTAGCGAATTTCATTATTTTTCAACTTTTCGAAGTTGCGATTGGAATTCGAATTTGAAAAAAGCGAACTGTACGAAAAACTTTTATTACATAAATTTTTACAAGAATTAACCTCGTCGGACCATTTACCGAACGATGTAAGCATTTTATTTTCGTGGTACCTGCGAATCCCACTTACGGTACGCCTTATAAATTTAGGTCAAAGCTTACGGTAGCGAACTGCTTTCGTGTCAAGAAACGAACAGTCTAGATCAAAAATTATTCGCCTGCTTATCGCCGATGGGCCGCTTGTCGCCTAAACGTCAGGTAACCTGCGCATCGTTGGATTACTGTAACGTTGACCTATATTTTTGTAGCGCCCCTCGAATTTCAAATCTACCCTACAAAAGGCGTTGACGGACAAATTAAGCGACATGAAAACGACAATAAACTGTGTTCTGGCTTTGCGAAACGGTAAAAAACTTTCACGATTTTTACAATACGCCTGATTCGCAGGTTGTTTACAGTACCAGAGTGACTAGCAGGTTTTCTGTATTATGTAGTGATTAGCTTGTTTTACCATTGATTCACAGTTTTCTACAGTATCCCTTGATGTTCAGGTTCTGTTACAGATTTCACGAATTGGTCGGAATGTTCGGATTTCGTAAAAAATATATCCGAAACGGAAAGGAAGATTGTAAATTTAAATAAACATCAACTCAATACGGCTACAGAATACGCGAAGGCTAGTGATCACTTTTTGTTTTTCCCGATCACAAACGAGCAATTTTTACGAACGAACTGTTGTAGATGTTGCAAAATTATTTGAAAGCCGTTCACAGATACGCCGAGGAAATTCTAATTTCGTTGAAAGTCAAACAATTCAAACAAATCGACGAATGGCTGAAAGAAAAACTCAACGCCCTTTGCTTGAAAGCCAAGTACGTTTGAAGCGATTTCACGTGACTTGTAATTCGCGGGCGACTATAGTTGGTGACCGTCTATAGTTGTCCAACTATAGTTTCATGATTCATGATCTTCTATAGTTCACGTTCGACTATAGTCGTCGAACCTGTTGATCTTTATTGATTATATTTTTAGAGTCGTTGAGCTGCAATATATGACCGAAATTTACACCATTGATCGAATCGATCAGTTGAAAAAATTGAAGTACGTATCGACTGATTTTTCTGATTAAAACTTTTCCGCATGAATCGATGAATTCGTTTTTCAGCGCCGATTATAACGAGAGAAAAACAAATTTCGAGTCGGAAATCAACGAGATTCGGTCCAGTTTACACGCCTACCAGTCCGTCGGCGGTCCGATATTCGATCAGCTGGTGATCGATTACGAAAATCTCGAAAAGCAAATCGATAATAAACGCTGGGCGCTGAACGAATTCGGCGGGGATAAAAACTGAAAATCGATCAATAATAATCATAATTGTTTTTTTAGTTTTCGTTGTTTGTTTTGCTTTTTCAATAATAAAAAAATGAATTTAAATGAGAACGCAAAATTTCATTTCAACATTTTAAAAATTGGGATCAAATTAGCAGATAAGGATTTTCGTTTGAAGACAATTTCTCAAGTTCTCTTTATCCTAGATTGTGCGCATTTTACATGGAAATTAGTTTTGAAGAGAAATTCACACTAGCATTTTGCATTTTTGCTCGTTTCGTTGTTATAAAACGAATTTTACGCTAATTTCGCAGCATCGGCGAAGATTTTACCATTTTTGGTTGCTTTATCGAAATTTCGTAATTTTGTTGTTTTTGCAAGTAAATTAGTTTTTTTTTCGATGTAAACGTGTCCGAAATGTTCCTCTTCGGGCAAAAAATGATCAGGCAAACATGGCAAACTAATCCCATACTGCATAATAGGCCCGATATCTGAGAATAACAAGGATTTAGCGAAGAAGGTGCGTTTTTCTCGTGATTTTTGTGGTTTCCAAACAATTACGAGGATATTTTTGAGAATCATCGTTTGTAATTAATTATAGCCAACGCCGAGGATAGTTTTGATGATTCCTAGCAGGAAACGGAGGATAGCCAGACGAATTTTATTCCCGGCGGTCTTCTATTGCCACCTAAAAAAAAAAAATTCGCCCTAAATCTTGTCGAAGCGTTATGAAAAAACTAAACGAGCACAATCGGTAACTAAAGAACAAAAAATATGCTGTAATTCTTTGCTATTTGACAATTTCAGAAACGTACAATTGAAAAAGAGTCTAGCTGCAGATTGTGCTCGACTAAGCAGTTCCCTCGGTGAAATCGTCTCACCTAAATAGCTCAATCTGTAATATTTCATAGTTTGTTAAATGTTCGTTTATGCTTATCGCAAAAATCTTATCTTAAGTATCTAAGTGCACGATAATGTTAATTTTAATGTCTACATTTTGTTGTATCAAAACTAGAAGATTTTATTGGGTTAAATTAAATATTTCGAGCTGAAAGGTCGTCTCGAGCTTTATTTGCGATTAGTTTAAGCAACCATTTTATTATGCACAAAAAACAAGAAACTCGTCTTAATTTCTGTTCAACCGTGCATAAATCCCAAACGGTACTACATTGTTCTCCTACCCTAACGATCGCCGGGCCATCAACGAAGCTATGTAGCCAACGTCCTAAGAGAATATTTGTTGCCTATTTTATTAAAAATCGTTGATTCAGCTCAGTTCGATACAACACAGCCTTTGGCAAATCGAACAACTGAATCATTAAATATGAGGCTAAAAGGGATTCTGATGGGGGCAATGCAAAGGCGACTCTCCAGTCATTGTTTCGAAAGGAGAGGTCAACTCGTTGGCTCGGCGAGCGAGCCACTTGGATCACTGAGTGACCCAAGAAAATTCTAGCCCCCCTTCGTTTCCGAAAATTTTTTAATTTTTATCAAATGTGCAAAACTTTTAATAACACAAAGCATACTGTACATACAAGTGCATAAACT
>JAQGBA010000581.1:0-29269 GCA_034698125.1 Prionchulus punctatus | reverse complement strand
CAGCTGAGCTATCAGCTTTCAAAGTTAGAGTCGTCCAAATTTTAGGGGTGTACGATTTATTTTTTTGCCCACTGTATGACTCTCAATTAGTAAAACAATGGGATGTTTTAATACATTACATTCCTTAATGACATGATACAGCATAACTACAGTATACTTCAATATGCTACGACACGCTTCGAATAGGTAACATGTTCTACGATATACCAAGACAAGCCACTACCCTACCCCTTAAGATATAGGATGATGTGCTAGGGCAAGAGAAGACACAAACACAGCATGGATTTTAGATGGTATAGCCCCGCAATACTCTTTCAGTTATCTCAATTAAGTCATGCAAGAGTCGGGCTCGACTCACGCAAGAATCACGAATATGCTCTGAACTTTGCAAGAATCCTATCAAATTCTCCATATATTATTTAACTGTCATAATCGGAGAGTCTTTTTAACATCCGACATACCCATGGATGAAGACTCTATTAGCCTCAGAAAATTATTTTTACGCTTTACAGGTTGCAGTTATAGTTGCTGCTAATGTACTCAGTGGCTACGCTCTATCACTTCCAGTCAAGCGGAACCCGGCTTGTCCGTTGACCGACAATCACTATCGAGGTTTGGGCAATTGGACAACCTTCAGAGACTCGACAAATCCTTATCCCTTTATGCCTCAATACAACGTCGATCATATCGCGACGACGCTGAATCGCAAGGAAACGCTTCGAAAAGAGTGCCCACCTACGATGAATGTAAACACTGCCGATCCATTGTGGACCAGAAGTCTGTGTCCCTGGTACTGGAAGGAGAATGTGGATCATAAAAGAATCCCATCGGTGCTGCTGGAAGCAGAGTGTCAATGCGATAAATCGGTCGTGGCATTGCCCGGATCGCTATTTAAATCCGTATACGAATGCGAGAAGATATATTATAAAGTTCGCGTGCTGAAATTAAACCCGGATTGCGGCTATTATTCCACGTACGAAGAAGTCTCTGTGGCATGCACTACAATAGTCAGCGCCATGTATAAGGCGCCTAAAGGTCACATGATAAACGACGAAATACCGTCGATACAAGTTTGAATCTTATCGATCGATCGATTGATTGATCGATCGGACTGATCAGTTTAATGCGATGATCGATCAAGGACTCGATAGTTCGTCTATTGTGAATATTGTATGAATGGTTGCAAAATATTTTATGACGCTCATTGGTTGATTTTTTTGAAAAATACAAAAATTGTGTTTGATTAAATAAAACGTTTAAAATCAAACAAATTTTCGAAAAGCGACTGCTGAAGAGGAACAGCAAAACAAAACTGACGAAAGCTGGATAGGCTAAATAACTTTGAGTCTTACAACTACTAGTGAACATATTAGCGCCAATTCTGAATCATTTACTCTGATTATTTGTTTTCGCTTCAATCAACCATTCAATTATTTCAAAGGGAAGTTGAACGGAATTTATTAAACCAATCGTGTGAAAAGATTTTTAAAATCCTTCCAAATTAATTGTTCTATTAAAATTCTTTTCAATGGTTAACTTGTTTTATCCGAAACAGACAACTGCAATTTTTTCAATTACTGTCTAGTCGCCTGAATGACTTTGCAAAAAAAGCTAGTTATACAACAAAAATGTATGAAATGTTGCGTTAACTTGATGCGATTAATTGAATTATCTAATTATACATAAAAATTACAGCCATTGTATCGAAACATGTTTTTACCCAGAAAGCATATAAAGAATACAAAGTTTGAACAGATTTTGTTGTTTGAAGTAATCAGCGGAATTGAAATCATTTGGTAAATCAAGAGTTAAAAGTTATTTATTACTAGCGATTTCCTTAATCGGATTAAATCTTACAGCGATTTTTATAGTCAGATTTGCTAAGATTAACCTTATATACTGTTGTAGAGTATTAAAAATGATTTCAATTTACTTTGGTGTTGCGGTCCTGATTTCTTCCTTCCAAACGAAGATTGCAGTCAACGCTGCAACGAACTGCTCCGCCGAATTCCTCGACTTGCACAATTGCATGAAACAGCAAAACGCTGCAACTGGCGTAGTATGCACCAGCTACTCTCGCGATAAATTTTTGGCTGGAATCAACGGTTGTTTCAAAGCTGACAGCAAGTAAGAACAATTGCAAATGTTGCAAAGAATCGCAAGAATTTGCAAACCTTGAGCACTGCAAGCGTGGCTTGCAAGGATTTGCAGTGCCTGCAGTGACTTGCAATGCTTGCAGTAACTTGCAATAAATTGTTAGAAAACTTGACATACGAAGCATTGAATGACTTTCCAGCACTGGCAAAGATTTGCAACAACATGCAGACTTGTAATTATTTTTAAGAAAATTGAATTGAAACAAACCTTAAAGCAACTTTCCACAAAGTTGCAATGAGGAGGACTAATAATTTGTAATGACTAGCAATGACTTGCAATGACTTACAATGACTTATAATGACTTGCAATGGATTGCATTGACTTACAATAAATTACAATGACTTGCAATGAATTCAATGAAATTCAGTGGCTTACAATAACTTGCAACGACGCAATGACTTGCATTGACTAGCAATGATTTACAATGATTGCCAATGACTTCCAATGACTTCCAATGACTTTCAATGACTTGCAATGACTTGCAATTTTACTGACACAAATATATCATGTTGCAAACATTTTCTTTGCAGGTGTACCACAGTTGACGCTTACGAGAATTCGACTGCAACCCTTACAAATGCATACATCACTGCTAAAACGAGACAGACGGAAAGCAGCCTTTGCATCGACAAAGCATTCAGCAATGCGAAGTCGACTATGGAAGCTGGCTATCAGAAGAAATCGGCTGTTGGCGATATTAAAATCAACGAAGCGCCTCTCCAGGATTACACACAGCAAATGTACACTTGGTAAGGGTTTTTGCAAGATTCATTACTACTGAAACACGAAATGTGCTCGTTTTACGTTTTAAGCAACTCTGCTGCAGAAACTTACTACTTGAAACAAGCCACGAAATGTAACAATCCGTCGTCGGTTACAGCTTGCATAAAAACAATCATACAAACATATCGTCCTGCGAACATCACCAAAATTCGAAACAAAGTCAACGACTATTTTTGTTTGTATCGAAAAACCAACTGTTCGTCGACGTATGCTTGCCAACATTGTAATATTGTACTTTTAGCCGGATCATTCCAAGGTGTGCTTTTTTCAGGCTTTCATCGGAATGCTTGCCCGTACGAAAGAATTTCGTAAAACTATGTAGTACGGTCGCACCGTTGGTTAACGACAGTAGCTGCACACCTTACATTGCAAGCAACGCCTTGAGAACTGTATACAACAGGGAGAAAAATTGCGACCTCATCGCCCCTATAGTGAATACGAAGGATTACGGTGAGTGAATTCTAGGACAGAATTTCTATTTTAGTTGCTCACTTAGAATACTTTTCTAGTTTCAACAGTTAAACCGTCCGCAAATGGTGGAGCGACCACTACGAGCGCCAGAGCGGCGACTGCATCTCAGACTACAACTACAAAAGCAGCCGCCACGACCACAGCGAGAGCAGCCAATGCTGCTGCCATCAGTACGACTGCAAACGCTGTCGCCGCGACCACTTCAAAAGCAGCCGTTGCGGCTGGAGGCAGCCAAGCAACAACAACATCCAAACCTGCTGAAAATGGTGCTACTGCTACAACTGCAAAACCTGCTGTAAGCGGAGGTAGTGATCTGCTGGCTACAACCGGAAAACCTACCGGCAGTGGAGGCACTGGCTTGCAAGCTACAACCGGCCGATCTGCAGATAACGCTGGTACGACTGGCAAGCAAACAGAAAATGGAGGTCTGGCTACTACCGGTAAACCTGCAGATAATGGAGGCACTGTTCAGCAGGTTACAACCAGCATAACGGCAGGAAACGGTGGAACCAATATGCAAGCTACAACTGGAAAACCTAGCGGCGATGGCTCTGGCCTCCAGGGTACAACTGGCAAACCTGCCGAAAACGGTGGCACTGCTCAGCAAGCTACGACAAGCAGACCTGCAGGAAACGGTGGAACCGATATGCAAGCTACAACTGGAAAACCGAGTGGTGATGGCTCTGGTCTGCAGAGTACAACTGGTAAACCAACAGAAGGTGGAGGTACTGGTCTTCTGGTTACAACTGGCAGACCCGTCGACAACGGCGTCACTGGTCAGCAGGCCACAACAGGCAAACCAACAGATGTATCGACTGCAGCAACAGCCGGACAGGTAGGAGGAAATGGTAATGCCACTACAATGATGATGGGACAAAACTCGAGCATGCCTGCAGCGACTGCTGGTAAAGCCGATGCTGGCGCAACGACTCCAAGAGTTAGTGACGTGCTGTATAACACCAGCACGTCTATGTCTACAGTTGCCAAGCTTGCTGGTACTTCCGCCGGTAGGGATTTGAACATGACGACCACCGCTGCAGCTGCCCCGGGCAAAGTTAACGCACTGGCTTCAACCACTGGTAGCCCGATGTATGGAACCACAGCAGGAAAGGCTGCCACAGGCGGCACAGCCGCAGCTCCAACGAAGGCTCTTCCATTTGGCAACACCACAGTCAGCCTTTTTGGGTCCACTGTATCTGGCAACCAATCGTATGTGACTCCAACAACTGCCAGCATCAAAGGCTGAATGTCGATACATCCGATTTCCCGACTTACCCGATCTACCTTTCAGCCGATGGTTTCTTTAGAATTGTAGTAAAGTTTTATTTTTACGTAATTGATTCCAGCAGGGTTCATTGAATTTTATTGCAATAAATTTACACGAAACTCACTCGCAAGTTTTCGATGATATCGATGCAATTTTAAAGCGAAAATCGTCGAAAATAGTTCACAAATCAAAATCATGAATAAAACAAGTATAAGCCACATATATGTTGAGTCAAATAAATGTCAATATGTGCGTAATCACAAAGTCGACTTCCTCGACTTACCCGATCTACCTTACATCTTAAGTTTTATTACGTAACTGATTCCAGCGCGTTTCACAAAACATTATTGCAATAAATTTACACGAAACTCACTCGCAAGTTTTCGACATCGTATTCGCGATGTCGATGCAACTTTAGAGCGAAAATCATCGAAAATAGTTCACAAATCAATATCATGAATAAAACGAGTATAAGCGACGTGGGCGACGAGCCAAATCGATGAACGAAGTAGACGATGCTGATAACGCAGGCTGCGATCTGCGTAATCACAAAGACAGCCATGATGGCTGTGTTTTGCTTGAAGTTACTATATCCGTTTTCCTCCTTGTATCCGGACGTAAGCCAGGCGAAAAATAAAATGATATGACTGAACGCCGAGATCAGCCCCAACGCCGGAACGACTACGATTTGATTGTTGGACGAGCGAATTGTTACAGTATGAAAAATAATCAAGAGCAAGGCCACGAAAAGGTGAACGCCGATGAGAATTTCGAACCCTTTTTCGATTCGCAACATTCGTCGCGTTTTGCCGAATTCTTTCGAAATGTATTTATTCCAAACGATTTCGTTGGACATATAACGTTCCATCGTTGGTGGACCATTCAAAAATTAACGGGGACCATTCCAAAATAGTATAAAAAATTTGCTTGGAAATTAGCAATCAATGATAAATTTCAATTTTTTTTATGATTTCGATTTGTTCCCTCAGCGACCAGTCGCTGTAACTAAATCGAACATAGTTCGACACCTCATCAAACAAATTTCCTCACCTAGCCAGTCGCTTTCGAGTGCACTGGTCGCCCTCGAGTTTGCACTCTCGAGAGTGTGAAAACATTTTTGTTCCGAAATCGTTTTTGTGCTTGTTCAAATACGAGACAGTCAGCCAGCTTTAAAAAGTTTGCTCACTCGATTTCTCGATTTTACTTTTTGACAGAAATCGAAAAAATCTTTTCGTAAATCACAACAGGAATGAATGAAAACTTGTTTCTAAAATCGACGTTGAATAACATTTTCAATTTCGTTGGAGGAAAAATAAAGAATTCTTTGTTATAGTTTTATGTTAGCATTTCATGATAAAAAAACTAAATTATTGTCGAAGTCAGTGAAATAACAGCTCGATTGTTCAAAAACCTCATTGACACCTCATCGACAAATTTAACACGCTGGTGGTAAACTAAAAAATGTGCTTACTTTTTACGTTAGAAAATTAGCTATTGGAATTTAACCCACAAATCCTGTTTCAGCAGCTACGATTCATAACCAAATTCTTGGTAAGTCGTCGGACCAACTACAGTTCAATTATAATGTTATAGCCACATTGCATAAGTACTTAATGAAAAAATACCAAAATATATTGCATCAATTTATGTGAAGCGGGCGAAAAGCTGTTTCTTAAACTTGATTTTGAATCTGATTTTCTCCCAGTTCGGATTCGGATTGTTACCGAATGTGCTTACAACAATGACTTTTGCTTCCTTCTCTCCAACAGGAAAACAACAAAAAAACTAATACAGATTACTAATTATACGATTGAAACACATTTTGGGCGTGAATCACTTGTGAATAGTTTTTATTATTGAACTTTTTTGCGATGGCCTGAGAAAAATAAAATAAAGAATACAAAATTGAAGATAACAGAAAAGTGCTTACTTTTTATTAGGGCGGACAGACGGTTTTTTATGGGATTTTGAAAAGGACACTGACGGTTTCTGTACAGAATGGAGAGCAGTAGTTTTAGTGGATTTTGTGTTTGTAGTTGTGGGAGACATGGTTGTCGTTGATGTTGCAACGGTCGTGTGGTTACCTTCGACGAGATTCATTAAATCTAAAAATTCTACTTTTCGCTACCTCGAGTCGCTTGGAAAAACAAAAATCGGCTCACCTTTGCGCTCTTTCCAGCGATTGTAGAGAATGATAAAGGCAACGATGATGAGCGATACGGCAATGATAACAACCAAAGAGACGACGACATGCAAAAGATAATTAGCTGAAAGCGACATACACACAATTCAAATCCAAATTCAAACGCCAATCCAAATTAAGAAAATACAATTCCGCAAGCTGGTGGTTGGCTAGGATATAGTTTCAGAAAAAGCACAGAAAACTTACGATCATCAACCGATTTCAGATCGAATGCAAAATTTGACGGGCTACAAGTCTTCTGGTCCACGGTGAAATGTGTAGAATGAACTATAGTTGACTGATTGTCGATTTTGTTGACGCTGATGTACGGCCCGGGATATCCGATTTCCGATGTGCAATTGTAAGTTCCGAATTGAGAACTATCGACTTTAATGATTTGTTGAGAATGCTGAAAAAACAAATCGAAATCAAAATTTGCAGCATTAAAGTATAAATCATTGATTTACATTTAGAATGCTATTTTCAAATTGCCACCGAATACTTATGATAAAACTCGCCGTTGTTTACGACATTGGGTAAATCGCATTTCAGCGTCAGCATCGGTAAATCGTTGCAATTTGATAGTTCTTTGATATTCGCTGCGTCGTCAGCTAAAACAACTCGTTAGATGCATTGTAAAACAAAATAAAACAAAATCTTACTTCTTATGTAGACTGCGTACGCGTACAACAATTTGTTCCGATTCCGCAACTTCGACGTAATACTTGATTTTCTGCGATTTTGTAAACTTGATGGTATAAGGAAAGTGAATGCCGGCGTCGCGACATTCAAACTTTTCGTCGAAAGTTCCATTCACCCAAGTATTGTACGTTGTTCCGTCGGTATGACAAAAAAGGCAAAACATATGCGACGATGCATCGGTAGTTCGAATTGTAGAGCCAATCGGCAATGGCGTCTGCGGATTTTCGCACGATCTATGACTCGTAGCCGGGGAAATGCCGTAGGTAGCTGAAAGTAATGAAGATTTTTTTGCTCGCCAAAATCAAATCGGAAAACCGTTGCGAAATGCAAGTTGAAATCAGATTTACTTGCAACTTCAGCTGGATTATTGCAGTCAACGATTTCGCATGGTAGTTCCGCCAGTGGAGGCGATTCGCCATTTTTTGCTATACCTTCGCACAGTGTCGAGGAACATTTTTTGGTCGATTTATGACAAAAAATGGACTTCCACTGAGCCTGTGGCTGAGTAGAGTTGCACATGTCGGATGTCAACTGATGACAGCCGCCCGCTGGAGTCGATGCTGCAACGGCGCACGGTCGGACTGTCGGACACGATTTACTTTCGTCGTAGTTGCCTGAATAAAAATGTTCACAAATCAATTGATTTAAAACGAAAAAATCATGCTGAAACTTACACGTTCGATACTGGAAATTGTACGAAGTCGAAACCGTAGAATTGTCGAAAATGCAACTGTATTTACCGAATAATTCGTCGGATACTCGCAAGGCTGCAAACCATTCGCGCGAATTGTTCGAAGTTTGTAAATTCTTCACATTCGTAGAGCCATTGGCTATATTTAGTGTGGCTATTTTAGTGTAGTTTAGTATTTATATAGTGAAATATTTAGCTTGCAATTATTGCAATTGCTACATCGGCAAGTTACAACCATAGTTGAATGAAATGAATCGACTAAATGAATTTCGTGTAACTTATCGTAAATATCGTAAAATTTAACGTCGATTGAATTTGCATTTAAAATTGCTAAAAAAATTAATTTCAATTTATTTCTCAAAAATTTGCAGTGCTAAAGCCAAAATATTATCGATTACCTACTTGCGGCTTGAAGAATTAAAAACAGTAAAATTAGAATCATTTCGAGGAAACAGCCCGTTAATGCCTTTAGCGAACACAAAATTTGTTTGTAAATTGACTGGCCATTTTTTGTGTACTGTAAAGTGTTATGTTATGTTGAGTTACCTTCGACGAGATTCATTAAATCTAAAAATTCTACTTTTCGCTACCTCGAGTCGCTTGGAAAAACAAAAAATCAGCTCACCTTTGCGCTCTTTCCAGCGATTGTAGAGAATGATACTTTTTATTTGTTTATTGCAAATTTTCGATCTGACTGCCGCTCTTTTTTTCACATTTTCTTACATTTTCTATCGTTTGTGTTAGTTACTTTTCATAAAATAAAATCGTTAACACGACTGATGCTGCAATGATTTCGCGCTTGCAACTTTTTGATTTTCAACAAAATTAAAATTTGCTAAGAAAAAGCAATGCTTTTTACATTAGAGCTATATTTTCAAATTGTCACCGAATGCTTCCAACAACCTCGCCGTTGTTTATGACATTTGGTGAATCGCACTTCAGCGTCAGCATCGGTAAATCGTTGCACATGGATACTTCGTTGATTTCCGACTTGTCATCATCTAAAACTAGTTGTATAATATCTATTGTAAAACAAAACAAAACAAGGCAAACAAAATTTTTCTTTTAATTAATATAGACTGCGTACGCACACCTCGATTTTTTATCAACCGCTATATTTTTACAACGTTTCTTTATGAATGAAAAAATACTTTCCAGTGACTATTGGTGTGCCAAGTGACAATTATTGTTCAGTGACTATAGTTGGCCAACGAAAACAGTTGTCCAGTGACAATAGATGTCCGATCACTGGATATTCCGTGACTTATAATTGTCCGGTAGAAATCGAAAACTCTATTCGTAAATCGCGAGAATGAATGAAAACTTGTTTTTAAAATCGACATTGAATAGAGTTTCCGTTTTATTGAAGAAAAAGATAATTCTTCATTTCCGTTTATTACTAGCTTGTCACGATACGAAGCTGTATTATTTTTGAAGTCAATTAAATCACGGCCCGATTCTAACATGGAATACCATCGCCTGTTAAAAACTGTGCTGGAAAAAATATGCATTTTTAATTTGTATCATCATCAATTCAGCAAAAGTATAAATACAAAATCTCCAGTCAAATTTTTATGTAAACGAAGCATATCGACTGAATTTGAATGTGTCCTATACTTGGTATTAAGCTGGCCAATTCTGTAATGTTATTGGATTTTGTTACAACTCGTAAATTTCATGTTTTAATATTTTAATACAAGTGTTTGGATTAAGGTTCGCCAATGCGAACATATTTAAGCAATATTTTTAATGTTTTCTGATTCCTGCCGAACTTTCGTGCTTTTTATGCAATTTGTTGTAAAAACTAGAATCTCGTTCAACTTCACACTCTCTCATTATAATTTGGCGTTATTGTGTTAACCTGGGAAGTAAAGTAGTAAAATCGTAATAAATCGGAGACTTTTTGTTAGAAAAGAGAAAATTAAACATTCGTCGCATTCGTTTCTTAAAACCGTTAATTACTCGTATCACCTCGTTTAACAACCGTAAATTCACCACCTCGAAGACGGATGTGCCTCGTGGACGACGTTTGCCGACCAGCGACGGAAACCAGAGGAGGAAAGTATTTGAGATAGACCATCAATCAGGATACCATTACTATCCGGTTTGGCGTTCGAACCGCAGTAACACCAGCAACCATCGACATCGGCTACGTTTTTCACCCGTAGTAAATTATTATTTCCTGCACAATTTAAAATAGCTCCGCTTGCAATGACCAAGTAACCTTTTTGCAAATATCATATCCAATTTCAAACAGTTAACAGCACAACCGCGTCCACTAGTTGCGGACTGGTTGGTCCGCGATAATATCCGCGTATCATCATACTGAGGCTATCCTGTAAAAGAAAAGCCTTCGAAATCCAGTTATATGGATGTCTTTATCGAGCTGTCAAAAAACTTTTGAATTGTACTGCAGAAAAGTGACATTTGAAGGGAATATACCTTAAAAGTCGAATTTGGTGCGTGGCACTTTATCGAAGAGCATATCGCTTCGTGGTCTTTGATCGTCCGTCGTTTGGATTGATTTCGACAATGGATGAATTCGATCGGCGAGTTAGTATGCTAAGAATCGGTGACAGTGTATAAATCGTCTGTTGACCACACTTTGGACACGAATTATTCGCTCGTAATCCGCAGTTGACAACTTCTTTCACTTGGCTGGAAAATTTTTAATAACAGAAACATGATAATAGTTATAAGCAAAAGTTAAGCAAGATTATTTTAACACGTTATGTACAAAAATAAGTGGAGATTAAATCGGAAGGAGCGAGAATGATTGGCTGAAGAGAGGGTGGGAGGGGGAAAAATAATTTTAATCTATTATTGAGGGAAAGAAAAGTTATAATAAGAAATAGAGTAGAAAAAGTTGTAGTATGAATACTACAAGTGGAGGACAGCCAATCAAACGAAAGTAGCCAGTGAAAGGCGTTCTTAACCCTTGTCAGCAACGCCTAACGCAATTTAACGGAAAAAATGTGATGACAGCAAGATGACTTCACAGGTCATTAGCCATATCAGAACAAAGTGGACAGGTAAATTCGATGTAAATATTTGAACCGTGTTGATCTTTCATGTTGGGCTTTCGCAGAATAATTGAGCAATGAAAAAGGATTAAACTCGGTCGGGTTTATTTCATTGAAAGGAATCACCAGCAAAAACGAAACAGAATGGTTTTTGGCGATTTGCCAAACTAATTCGTTGCACGCTTTTGTGAATAAACGTATGTTTGCTATGACTATTTATATGCTCGCAATGTTTTCTGATTGAAATATGTACGTCGTAACACCATTTCATCATAAGGCTCTATCATTGTCAATTATTCGGCAAATTATTTGGGAATGTTGCACCAGCAATTTCAATAGTTTAGGTATCTAGACACACGCTCGGCATCTCAATCTTTCAATTTGAAAAAAAAATTTGTAATTGTAATGAGCGTTTTTTTCAAATGAGTATGAAATCAAATCGAGAGCAAGAAAACCAAATTAGAAATGAAGAATCGTCAGCAATCCAATTTTTGACCCACATGACCCAGAATCCAATTTGACCTACATTTTATTATATCGAAAAAGAGCACGAACAGTATAGTTTTAGGTATTACTGTTCTTATTTTATGAGCATTTTTCAGGTGATACTACAACCACTTTTGATTTTTGAAACCATGATCCAATCCTTTTCAATTTAGCCACTGAGTGATCACAATTTTCCATCGAGTGCTAAATAGATGACTGGATTTATCGCGCAAATGAACCAAGTACAAAACCGATTTATCGCCGGCGGGACTGTTATCCAGTGCACGAAATTGGCGATACACAAAAAAATTCCTATACAAAATCCTTGAAACAACATCTTCATTTCCCTAACATACGACGAACGAACGTTCGAATGCGCTTTCAACTTATAAATCGAATACAATACGCAAAAACTGTACAAGCCCATTACATAACAAGCAATAACGTAGCTAAATATTTTGTCGAAAGAAAAAAATATTTTTAATTCAGGAGTCAAAAACTTAAATAATGCAACTTTATATTGCTTAATATACGAATACATGGTATACTGTAAGGTCGGGCCGACGATGGTCAAGCTACAAATTACATTAACAACGATCAAAATCACGGATCTTCTCAGCGTGGCATCCATACAGCGTATACGCAAGCATAGCTATATCGCTGAAAGCTAATCCTAAAATTAGCGTGTAGTAAGAATTTCTGAAATCCGCTGGATGGCAAACGATTACGATCAAGGTCATGATGTACAATAGGACTAGAAATGGAAACACAGTCAGCATTACAACAGTTTCGTATTGCGGAATATTTGAGATAAGCTCAGAGCTAGCGTTGATAGCTGATAGCAATTTGGTGCTGTTCATTTTGCAAATGATACAAAAAATTTTTATTATGAAAGAGTTGAAAAGCATTTTTAAAAATCATTAGCTAACGTAATAATCAGCTAAATATTCGAATATCCTGGTCATTTATTAAGATCTTAGTAATGACTATAGTTCTATTAATTTCGTATTGTAATGAGTTTCATTCAGTTAGAAACAAAAAAGTAAGCATGTGTCGTGTAAGTCGCAGAATTTTAATCGACAGAATAGAAATTACACGTAGACTATAATACAAAAAAGAATTTTTACATAAAATTTTCCTTGAAACATGTATGAAATAGTCCATTTCAGAGCAAAAACCAGTTTCACACTCATTTTGTTGATATTTTCACGAAGGCGTCATTAAATTTCATTACAATAGAGAACATTGTTGCATAATTAATTTCGAACAAATTGACTGTAATTATGTCAATTACTTTATGACACGTCATATCGCTGTAGAATTAGTTTTAATTGTACAATACAAAATTTTGTAACTCATTTTTGTCCAGAGAGCAAGTTAGCGAGTGGTGTTTTTTGTTTCACTTTTACAAAATTCTGAACAAAATGGGAAACATATTCCTGCTTTCTGTTTTCTTGACTGCATCTCGATTTACGGGGACTTCTGCTCAGGGTGAAACATCTTCATCATCCACATCCGACTGTGCTCCTGCAGAATTTAATAAATATTTATCCTGCATAAGCAGTTACAGCGTCCCGTCTGCTGACGCCAATGCTGAGAGTAGCGAAGATACGTACAAGTCTGATGTGCGACAATGCTTTCAAAAGTAAAATTTCGTGTCCTGGCCAGTCAGTTTTAGAGCCAATTTGCTTGCATTTCAAGACAAACTGAAACGTAAAATGGCTAGAAAGAATAGAAAATGACATTTATTTTGTTCTTTCAGATATAATTGCAACTACAACTGCACTTTTTTCGAAGATCTTCCCAATTCCAAAGGTAAATTGGATGCGCAGAAAGCAAGCGACAATAAAAGACAATCGTGTTTGAACGATTCGTTTAAATCCATGAAACCCGCGGTTGAAAGTTGCGTACAGTATACCGATGAAGCATTTTCTGGTTTCACACTTCAACAGCCACCACCATTGAAGACCAGCGGATTTCGATGGTAGCGAAGTCTACGCAAGCAAAAATTCAGCCTTGTAAACTGTACTGCAATCAGATTTTTCTTCAGCTCAGCCTCCAGCATTTACCATGTGACCAATCAAACGGGTTCACTCAAATGTCAAGTCCCGGAAATATTAGGTTGCATAAAAGTAGCCAGTGGAAAGTGCAGCGCGCAAGCGCAGTTAAACGTAGAAAAGACAACAGCAAGCGGTTATTTGGACAGAAGAACGGACTGCGAAAAAGGGTTAGTGAAAAAGTGGACAAAATACCTAAATCAGCCCACGCTTGAAGAGATTACCTGTCACCAAGTCATATGCGCTAGGACTATAGTCGCATATCAACTATACTTGCATTTAAACTATAGTCACATACTACTATAGTCGATTGTGGTTAGGACATACTTACGACGCGATTAGGACATACCTGAGGCTCAGGTTTTGACTTGCTAATGATATTACCGTGCTTTTTCAGACTAAGTTCCAGTTGCCTTGCATTGACAACGGAATTAGGCACCGCCATTGAAGATTGCGTTGCAACCGAAATCGAGTCCAGTTCGGCGGCGGACACGTTCGAAAAGTGCACTGGCGATTACTCGGTATCTTTGGAAAGTCTGCTAACAACCGTCATCCGAAAAGCTGACAGAGCCGCTGATACATTGCAAGTGCAAAAGATAATCCAGCAAGGTAACTGATAAATCGTCATAAAGCGTTTTGCAAGAGTCTTCAAGAATCTTGCAAAAGTATTCAAGAATCTTGCAAGAGTCTTCATAATTATTTGAGAGTCTTCAAGAGTCTTGCAAAAATCTTCGAGAAGCTTGCAAATCTCTTCAAGAAACTTGAGGTCTTCACGAATCTTTCAAGAGTTTTCAATAAACTTGCAATAGTCATCTAATATCTTGCGTATCTCTTCGAGAATCTTGCGAATGTCTCCGAGTACCTTTGGAGAGTTCTTATAAGAGTTTTCAAGAATCATCAAGAACTTGCAAATGTCTTCAAGAAATCACAGCACAGTCTTCAAGAACTTGAGAGAGTCTACTGAATCTTGAAAGAGTCTTCATAAATCTTGCAGTTGTCTTCAAGAATATTCCAAGAGTCTTCGAGAATCTTGCGAGACCAGTACACGCCAATGTCGAACACAATTTTTGTTTGTAGCGAAAGCAACTATGGACTCTCTGGCGAGATCACTGATTGGTCCTGACCAAGGCATCGGTCAAATGCCGATCTACAATGGCTTTCCAGGGAACTATAGCGGCAGCTATTTGCCTGATTTCATGAATAATTTCACTTTAACCGACTACAATTTCACAGTCCCAGACTTCAAGGGGTTCAACTTTACTATGCCCGGTATGCCACCTAGCAATGGCAGCCCTTTCAACTTCAGCTTGCTCGGCATGTCCAATTTCACCATGCCAAATATTTCCCAACTATTGAGCAAGAGCAACCTCCCGATCGGGGGCCCTACGGGTATAAATTTAACGGCCTTAAGTGGCGCGGGCGCCGGTTCCATTAACGACATGATCAACAAACTAACGAAAAGTTTGAACATCAGCAATATCCTGGGGAAGTTGACCAACGGTGGCAACATGTCTCAGATGAATATTAATTACCCGTGAAAACAAAAATATAGTCGGCAAAAGAAGAATATCGGGAAAGAAGTGAATGATTACAAAAGATACCTCGTTAACATGGTTTTATTTGGTTAAAACTGTAGTAAAAATGTTTTAGCAATATGGTTTTTACGCATGCTGTATTCAACTATCGCAATGAAAAACTATAGTCAATGAATCAACTGAAGCGCTCTCTGCAAAAAGTGCACAAGTCAAATTTTTTCGAAAATGAAGTTAGCATCAGTTTTATAGGTTTTCAGCTATGAGGAATCTGCTGTGACGTTTGTTTCGCTTCAAAACGAACACAAATCCTAGTGAATAAAAGCGCACTATGAAAATCGTAGAGAAATTTTCTGCAAAATTCACACAAGTCCAAAATGTGCGCGCCGCTTATGTCAAACATTAAAAATTGTCTGCTAATACAAAAAGCAAATCCCGCCAAATTAATTTATTTTCTTTTGGCTGTGTTTTTAAGATTTTCAATAAAAAAAATCCTCAGTTTCAAGTTACGTTATTGTCAGTTTGCTTTTTCCACTCTATAGTAATGATTAAATCTTTTCTTTGAAGTAAAAAATGGAAAATGACTCGTTAATCAACGAATCTTTACTTTCCAATGATGAAAATGGTACAACGAGTCGAGAAAATCAAGAAGAAAGAAAATGGATTGTGTGATTTTGCCGTCTCAATGGATCGACGTCGTCAAAAAATCTCGTTTGAGAAATCCATTTAAAATCGTTTATGTTGAACACCCGTTAACCGACGACTTGACAGAGTTTGATGAAACGCCAGTGGTCAAAGTCTACGACTACAAGATTGCGTTAAACGGCGCCGTGGCTACAACAATTAAGGACATGTCGAAAATGAAGGGCGTAGTATTTATGAAAGATGAAAACCAAAGGTCGTATGCTTATGATGGGTGATGCCACGATCGCTTTAAAACTTACCAAAAAACGAGGCAAAGGTTTTCGAACAATGAATGGAATATTAGATTCATTGGATCCAGCTTATTCGAATTTATTAAAAATCAAACAAGCAAAAATGAATGACGTTTGATTTTTATTAGAAAGAGTGACATTACCAGATAACGTCATGTTTTATGATTCGATTAATGACGATGGTTGTATGGACGAAGAAGACTGTAATGATATGCAAGACGTGGAAGAAGAATATTAAAGGATTTGATTTGAGTTTTTTGTTAAGGATTAAAGAGGTGATTTAGTGGAGGTGTCGGGGCAAAGCCCTGTGCCCTCTGCGAAATCACCTCTTGTGATTATATTGATTAGATTTGGTTGTATTGATTAGAATTTTGGCTATTACCAGTTATCAGTGCTTAGTCAAAATATGATTTTGAAAGATTTTGCTTTATAATTTGTTTAACACTCAAAAACATTAGTTTTTGTTAGAAATAGCAAACAGACATGCGAAAGAACAATGTAACACACGTTTTTACTTGATTTGTGCAGTTTTTACAGGAAAAGGTCATTTTTTTGGCAAAATCTACACAAGTCCAAATCGATTTTTTGCCCTTATATGGTCACTGATCTGTGCTATCGCGCTAAGCTCTTAATGAAAGTAAGTACTCATAGGTAGCATACATTAGCAGTAGTATCGCTTTAGTGCTGCATCTGCTACGATTTCTGAGACATTTCAAAAACTTTGAACCTCAATAGCTCGAAAGTGAAAAAATGTGACTTGTGCACTTTTTGCAGGGAGCGCTTCAACTATAGTCGTGGTGAACTATAGTCAATGAGCAACTAGTCACTAAGGAACTATAGACGCTGGGCAACTATAGTCGCTGAACAACAATTATTCATTTTACAAGACATTTTTCGTTAGGAATTTCGTTAAAAAGCGTCGTCCGACGTTACGTTCCGCGCTCATTTTGCATTCATACTTTTTTCCATTAGAAAACGCCGTCGATGACGGTTACAATAGACGCACTTGTAAGGGTTTGCCAAAACGAGCCGAAAACTTTCTACGTGTAGCTAGAGTTAGCTATAGCTATAAACTTTCAGAGCTAACGCCGACGACGTTTTGTATGAGAAACGACTGCAAGTCTGTTCGGTCTAGACCGAAAATTTGTTTTTCCAAGTCTGAAACGAGGTCTGGTGAGGAACTTGTACAACTATAGTCAAAAACGAAAGTCACTGACCAACTATAGTCGCTGGACAACTGTAGTCCCGGAAAACTTTAGTCACTGGATAACTATAGCCACTGGATATGATAGTCACGAGACAACTATAGTCATGAATAACTATAGTCACTGGATAACTAGAGTCACTGGACAGCTATAGTCACTGGAGACTATAGTCACTGAAATTATAGTCACACTCATTGCTTTATGACTACTGGTTATACCGAAATTTTGTTTTTCGAAGCCCTTTTACATTCCAAAGAACAAAAGTAAGATTCAAGATTCAGGTTCAATATTCAGCTTTTCTTATTGTAGTTTTTATTTTTTCTTGGTAAGGAACGAAAATATTATAATTTTTTGTTTTGAAAAACTTTTTTTATAAAGTTCCTGAAACGAATAAGTTCGAATAAGTTTGAAAAGTTCGATCTCGTTCCCGACCCTTCCGAGCATGTAGATTTCACTTTCCGAGCAAAAATGTAAATCGTTTCCCATACTCGCCCGCGCAACTATAGTCGATCGCCTCGAGGCGACTATAGTCATATTCTTTGCTCGTTTTTTACGCTTCTTCTGCTTCATCTAGACCGAAACCGAAATGTCAGAAAAAAATTGGCTTGGTAGAAAATTCAAAAAACGGCTCGTGAATTAATTCAATTTCTACATATATATGAAGTACTTACTTCCATTACGCGTACAGTGCGCAGCCAGTGAACATATTTTGCTCGGTTCGTTCGGTATCGGGCTCCGAATAGGTGCGACACGTTTTCTTCAGCTTTTCACTAAGAGCCAGTGCATGGCTTGTTCGCTTTCGAGCTCGTTTTGCTTCTAACTTAACTCGACATGCGTGTACCTGTTACATTAAATCTACGTGTTACATGAACGAGTGTCGCTTCGATGAGCACTGGCTATTTTTTTGCTTTCGGCTTCAACTATAGTTGTTGGCTATTTTGTGTTGGTGCGACCGTTAGACTGTTAGACGTTGATTGTCCAAACGCAATTCTGATTTGTATATAGGAATCAGGAATGCGATGGACAGTCGGTGTCTGCGTTTTAAAATATGGTCGAAATTTTATTTGTCTTACAACGGTAAGGGTAATGTTGTGAAACAGTCGAGAAAATTGAGTAACTATAGCAGGTGAACAACTATAGTCTTTGAATAACTATCGTATCAGATCAACTATAGTCGATGAATAATAATGTAATTGAACTGAGATAGAAAAGTCGCAAACCAGGGGCGTTTTCGACTTGTAACGAATTTCTGCACGAAACATGGCAAACCGAGTCACCTTGACGGCGTTGATTTCGGGTTTTCGGCGTCGAAACGTTCAACAATGGCGCTCATTGAAAAACGGGGCTCAATTAGAGTCGATTAGCCGTTCGGACCACTTCCTCCCCTCATTTTTACGACGACCATGTATCGTAAGAGAAATCAACTATCGTCGCCTGTCATCTGTTACCCATTGACATTTTCTCTCGTTCATTATCCATTTTTGGTCAATGCTCGAAAACGACGGATTGAGAACTATCGAAACGAAAACGCCATTGTTACGTTGTTAAAATAGACCCATCATCGCACTGGCTGCGACACACAAGAAATGTCCTTGCCGATGATGAACTTAGCGCAAATTGAATTGAGAAAAAAAACTGTAAAAATAATATAGACAGTGAAAATTGTCGATAGTTCGATATTGTCCTGTACATCTATAGTTGTCTATGGTTGTCTATAGTTGCTGATAGTTGTCTATAGTTGTCTATAGTTGTCTACTGTTGTCTTTGTCTAGAGTTGTCTGTAGTCGTTTATAATTGGTATTCGAACTGTAGTTTACTAGACAATTTTATGAAAAACACGCTATCGCCGTTTTCCTGAGACTTTATTGACCTGGGAATTGTTCGGCACTTTCCACCCATCAATTATCTGTACGGGTCTCCACCTTACAAAAGTCATCTGTGAACCGAGGGCCACTCTCCCTGTCGGTTTCCTTTTGTGCTCGTTCAACGAGCCATCCGTTCATAACATTAACTCATTAACGGCACTATAGTTCCGTATTGCCGAAGAACTATAGAGCCCAGTGTCTATGGTGCCTAACCCGCTAATTACCGGGCTCCGAAAAACCGGTAGCCATAACCAACTAATTACAATATAGTTCGATGAGATTTATTCATTCGGCTAATGAAAGCGATCTTCGTCGCACGTACGGTACCGACAGTCCCCTCAGAAAACTAATAATGGGTCGTCTCATTGAGGGTTTCGCGACCGAAAGCCCACCTACCCAATGGTCGGCCAGTTTTGCACCGCCTCGGCGATAATAAAGAAAACTAAAAATTGAATGGTTATAGGGTCGGCGTATCGACTCGAACAAAGTTGAGAGAGAGGAACTGTAGTCGTCGACTGTACGGGCGTACTGTACCGACAGTTTCTCACGTTGACGAAATTTTCTCAACCCGATCTTTCTTAGACACGATTATTAACTTGTCCGAGGATCTAAACGTCCTTGGGACTTCCTGTGCCACATCGTTAAATCGTGAACGACTTTCTAAAAATCGAGGCCCGTCATCGTAAAATTATTTACTCAGAACTTGCGCTGGCCGTCGAACTGTCGAGCAGATTCTGGAAACAGTCTCGCGATGGATAGTCGAAGTTTGATGGAACCGTTTAGGTTGAATGTGGACGGAAAGAAAGAAGATAAAACTAAATTTAAGTCGTCTTTCTTAATCTCGGATATATTGGATAAAAGTTTATCCCATTCGCCGTTGTCTCAAGACAGCAATGAATCGGATGGTAAGTCGTACATACTATAAATCTTCAACTATAGTTTTACAGTTCTTCAACTGTAGCTCTACAGTTCTTCAACTATAGATCTATAGTTCTATAGTTCTTCGGCTATAGTTGTACAGTCATTCGGCGATAGATCTACAGTTTTTCAACTATAGCTCCACAGTTCTCAACTACAGCTCTACAGTTCATCGATTATTGTTGTAAAGTTCTCCAACTACAGTTCTGCAGTTTTTCGACTACAGTTGGTCATTTCTTCAATATAGTTTTAAAGTTTTTCACCTGTAGTACTGCAGTACTTCAACTATCTATTAAACTGCAGTTCGAAAATTCTGACTTTTAGATGGGCTGTACTCACCGTCGCTGTCTTTGAAACGACGCGGATCGCATAGCCCCGGGCACTACAGTAAAAAACCGCGAAAAGCCAGAACCATCTTCAGCGAGAAACAGCTGCAAACGCTGGAAGAATGTTTCGAAAAACAAAAATACCTATCCGTCCAGGAACGATTGGACCTCGCCCATAGATTGAACCTGAGCGACACCCAGGTGAAAACCTGGTACCAAAATCGAAGGTAAGCGAAAATTGTTCGTTAGTCCCCTTGCGAAACAAAAACCTGTACCGATTTGCACGCTTTGTAGAACAAAATGGAAACGACAAACGTCTGTGGGCTACGACTTGCTACAAGAAGCCGGCAACTTTGCGGCATTCCAAAATGTCGTCAGGACCAATCCACTGTTGGCCACTTATTTCGTTTCGCAAATGCAGACCTGCACGAATCCCGCCCTGCGGTTTTTCCCGCCCTCCGTCGATAGTCAATTTCCTACTGTAGCCTTGCCGGGAATGGTCCCGTTTCCGACCGCTCTATGTCGCTGACGGTTTCGAAAATCATTGACTTTTCTGTAAAAATTTCTTCAAATCGGGCAAATTTTCGTAACTCGTACTGTACAGTAAGACTCATTTGCATATTGGTATTGAAATCTGTGATCGTTGTACCGTACTAGCGCACCTGTTAATCATTTTTGATCTCGTATACTTTTTTCTTTGTAAACCAAAGACGAAAGCCAAAATACAGTTTTTGTTTTATTAAAACATTTCGAGCAAAAAACCGAACACGAAATGCGAATAAACGAGCAAATGTTTGAAACTTACTTTTTTGTAGACGCTGTACAATAGTTAGACTTTGCCAGAGATGAAACTGTGTCCGGAACTGTTCGGATGAAGTTTGGCTGGTAGCGTACTGTTGGTCAGATTCGCAGGTATCACGGGCTGCATTTGAAAATGCAGCTGCTGATTCTTCTGATGAAATTCAGATTGGACGAGCGGCGGACATCCGGATATGTACGTCGACCAGTAATACGGATTTGAATGTAACATTCGTTGGAACGCGTTATAGTTGCTGGCTTCGGCCAATAGTTCCAAGCCGACGGCCGTTTGTCGTTTCCATTTTGTTCTATAAATGAATGAAAAACAGCCGAATTGTGGTCGTCGATTTCTGTTACATTCGGTCAAGTTTAATTTCTCGGCCATTTTGTTCGATTATCCAACTCTCGACTTGTTTGAATGAAGTCGTTTATGGAAATCATTCAGCGCAATTCCCTACAGCTCAGATTGCTGCAAACTTGCAAAATCAGTGAATTAGCTAAATCGCTGGTTAAAGATGAAATTGGGCGAGAAAATCAACTTGCAAATGCATTGGGAAAATCAACTATAGTTGGATGACTCAGCATAAACCTCTGCAGCAAAACTGCACCGATTGCTGCAAAACTAGCAAAATCAGCGAAGTGACTGTTAATCAGATGAAATCGCTGGTTTAAGATGAAAATGGGTGAAAAAATCAACTTGCGAATACATCGGCTGATCAACTGCAGTTTGCTGACTCAGCATAAACCAATGCAGCGAAGTTGCTCAGACTGCTGCAAAACTAGCAAAATCACCGATATAACTGCAACTCTGATGAAATCGTTGATTAAAGATGAAACAGGATGAGAAAATCAACATGCAACTGCATCGGCATTTCAACTATAGTTCGCTGGCTGTATACCTTCTATTCTGATACCAAGTCTTGACTTGAGTGTCGGACAGACGCAATTTCGACGCTAGCTCGACGCGATCTTGCACCGATAAATATTGTTGATGTTCGAAATTCTTTTCCAGCGTTTGCAGCTGCGAATCCGTGAACGCCGTGCGAGCTTTCCGACTTTTCTTCTGTCGTCCATAGTTGCTCGAATTCGGCTTTGAATGTTGCTCGTCGTCGTCGTCTAAAACGAAAAAATGCACGGATAACGAGCAAGCCACGCAGCGAAATTAGCATTTCGACCGATTCAACCTTGTCTGATTTCCTCGACGTCGACTTCGTTCAATATATCGCAAATCCGGAACGATCTAGCGGATTTAGTCGATGCGGCTTTTGTCGAATGAGATTTGCTTAATCCCTGGTTATCCTCCACGTATTTATTCACGATCATCGCGTTTTATCGAAAATTTTCGTCTCGTTTCGAAAATCTACCGTAAACAGAGCAAACGCGACCGATTATCCGGCGTCAAATGTTAAACAATGGGACATTTTCTAATGCCTAACGATCATTTTCCAGTAGATGAATACTCGCCGCCCATTTTTCTCATCCGAACCCCGTTATTATTTATGGCTCTCGGTAACGACCGGATCTGCAAGTACAACGTATACACAATCGGCGTACGATGATTGGTTCTCGAAATGAAAATTAATATATCAATTTAAGCATGTAATTTTTTCCACTAGCCAGTCTCTCGATTTTGCCCGGTAACTCGTGTAATTGACACGATAAATCGTCTTTTTATAATGAAAACCATTAAGTCCCACTTATACACCTGAAGACACCTCGACGGACGACAATGGTCCTCGACGGACCGACAGGTGGTTGTTTCGAAGAAAAAAAAACAAAATAATCAACCTGGCCATCGGCCTTTGTGCAACTATAGTTCGCAATCAACTATAATCACTGCGCAACTACAGCGCTCGCGATTTACGCTTTTTTTACGACCACCCTATTCGATGTTACGAATGGCTGATTGATATAAAAAGGTAGAAATTAGCTTGACAATCAAAAGCTTTTTGCTTTCTCCGTCGAGCTATAGTCGCCTCGCCACTAATGGTCCGAGCACAATGGGAGGAAAATGGCGATTAAGTTTAACGTCAAACTGTTGAAAGATCGGGATTAATCGAGAAACATAAGAGGCTAATAAAAAAACGAGCCAAACCTACCACTAGCTATTTTTCTACAGTATACTACAGTTCGGCGGTCATACTGTAAAAAAGAGCTAGCTAAGTAGGAGAAAAACACATTTTAATGGTACTTTCGATTTCATTGTTCGACCGAAAACGATTTCGCCACCAAAATGGGACGATAAATTTTTTCCACAAACAATTTTGCTTTCGATTTTTATGGTTTAACCAGCGGAAAACTACATATATGAGTAACGTTCAGCGAAAAAATAATTGCCCGGTCCCCGAAAGAAAATAAATCGCCACCAATCATAACGAGCCCGTTAACTATTTTTGCTTTTTTTCCGACCTTCTGTGGAAAACGATTTTAAAGGTTTTCGTTTTCGAGTCCATAATTTCCGCCGAAATATTACGAGTATTTAGACGACACAATGAATTCGTTCAAGGAGCGCCATTTTAGGAAAAAACTTCCAGTTGAATTTGATGAGTTGTAAAAATGCCCGATTTTCGAACAGAAAAACGTAAAAATGGTACGAAATCGTCGCAAATTATGCTCCAAAAGCAAAGTTGATGGCGAACCGTAGAAAGGAACTAGAGTGTCATTGGAATGAACTATACAGTTACTTGATATATCTATAGTTCTTAACTATAGTTGCTGATGATGAACTATAGTTTCTCAATTGTTGACCTATAGTTGATCAATTATGATCCATAGTTGCTCAAGATGGAGCTATAGTTGCTGAAGATACACTAAAGTTCCTCAATTATGACCCTCAAGACGAAACTACAGTTGTCCAAGATCAACTATAGCTCCTCAATTATGAACCGTAGTTGACGATTAGAAACTACGGAAGATACACTATAATTCCATGACTATAGTTGTAGACCAAAATACGAAATTCTGCAATTAATTTGTCTTATTTGCGTTTGAAGCGCGAAATGGCTGCTGTAAAGCAAAATATAGTCACTGGCCGCTCGTTATAGTCGCCTCGTTCCTTATCGTTATCAGTAGAATAAAAATGTCAACTAAACTTTCAACTAGCCTTTACGTACGCAAAGTTGAAACTACGTGTTTTTATTTCATCACTATTCTACTCTTTTTTTAAAACTAGTCGCTTCAGTCGACGAACTCCAGTTTTTCATCGGAATGAAGTTCGCTACGATTTGCGCGCTGTTCTTCATTTTTCAGAAGACTTTCTGCGCTAAAATCTTAATTTTCGTGCCCGGTTTGAGTAACAGCCAAATCGTGTTCAACTATAGAGTCGGCGATTTGCTTGCTAACAACGGCCATGACGTCACATTGTACCGACCTCAGTACAATCCCGATGCAACACGAGGCGAGCCGAATTCGTCTGCCAAGGAGCTGAAGTTCAAGGCTGTCAAAAATGAATCGCTCTACCGCGAACTTCAAGCCAGCATGGACAGCATGCTGTTCACGGACGCGACGATGAACATGGGCACCGTGAAGATGTTCATGCAAACGCTGCAAGATGGCTGCGAGGAGCAAATCGGCGATGCTGATCTCATGAAACAGTTGAAGGACGCCAAATTCGATCTGGCCATTTCGCACATGTACGACTTTTGCCCCATGGGCATGATCGAGGCGTTGGACATCCCCACCTACATCTGGATGTCCAGCGGCGCTTTCATGGATTACATGGCGTGGGCAGTGGGTTCGCCGGCGCCGGCCAGCTTCGTGCCAAATATGATGTCGAGTTTCAGCGATCGGATGAATTTCGTGCAGCGATTTAAAAACTTCCTGGGCCACTTGATGATGCACCCTTTCGTTCATTTCATGACTGTCAAACCGTTTAACGAGCTATTTCGTCGACGTTACGGCGAACAGTTCCCGGATTTGATGAGACTCGCCGCCAAATCGCCGCTAGTGTTCGTCAACAGCGAAGAGCTGTTGGATTTCCCTCGGCCGATTTTGCACAAAGTCATCTACATCGGCGGCATCGGCTTGTCGAATCCGCGGCCGTTGGACGCGAAGTGGCAGAAAATCATGGACGATTCCAAAGACGGCGTGGTGCTGTTTTCGTTTGGTTCAGTCGCCGACGAGACCAGGATGCCCGGAGAATGGAAAGTAAGCGAGGAAATCGGTTGCGAAAACAAAATATCGGTCGTAATATCGCCTTATAGGAAGCATTTTTGAAAACTTTCGTGAAGTTTCCAACGTACACGTTCATCTGGAAATACAAAGGCGATCTGCCCGAAGCTGCCGACGTGCCGAATTTGATTCTTTCGAAATGGGTACCTCAAAACGATATGTTCGGTGCGATTTTTTGTTTTTCCGACCATCTTTCGGGGTCTATAGTCGTTTTTTGGACTTCAGGACATCCAAAAATGAAAGCTTTCATTACTCACGGCGGATACAATAGTTTGTTGGAAGCTGCAAATACTGGCATACCTTCGATATCAATTCCGCTGTTCGGTGATCAATCTGTTAACAGGCGAAAGGCTGAGCGACATGGAATAGCCGTTGGACTGGATAAAAACGAAATTACTAAGAAACATTTGAAGCGAGCTTTGGAGCAAATCCTTACAAATTCCACGTAAGTTCAGTCGTGGTCACTGCTTAACTGTGTTGTTGGACCTCTGCACTCGAGCAACTAAAGTCACCGTCCAACTGTAGCCACTGCACATCTATAGTCACTGGACACCCGCGGTCATTGGACAACTATAGGCACCAGAAAAAAAATAGGCACTAGATATCTACAGTCACTGGAAAAATATAATCATTGAACACCTACAAGCCCTGGAAGTGTACACCAATTGAACACTAGACACCTGCAACCGCTGGACATCATCTACAGTCACTGGACATCTATAGCCGCTGCACAACTATAGCCATTGGACAACTATAGCTACTGAACAATTCCAGTCACTGGACAACTATAGTCACTAAACACTTACAATCCCTGGCCATGTACACTTCCTGGACAACTATAGTCACTGGACACCTATAGTCACTAGATAGCTGCAGTCACTGGGCAACTATAGTCACTGGACAACTATAATCTCGTCACAACTATAGTCACAATTTTTGCTTCAGTTATAAAGAAAACGCTGTAAGATTATCTCGCATGATCAAGAAAAAACCAGTCAAAGGCGAAGAACTTGCAGTTGGCTGGGTGAACTTTTTAGCCGAGCATAAACAGTTGCCGAACTTGGAACCGGCTTCGGTGGATATGGGATTAGTAGAATATTTCATGATCGATGTGCTAGCTACTTTGTTCTTAGGTGCAATTTTGCTTGTCTACGTATCGTATCGTATTTTGAAATTGTACTATTGGTTCTGTTGCGGTACTTGTTTCACGAAAAAACGAAAAGTGGATTAGGAACGAATATTTGCTTGTTCTGCGATGAAATTAATTTTTTTAAATTGTTACTGAGAATTGAGTTTTGAGTTAATTAAAATTCCACCGAAAATTCACGGATTTTCGAAACTGAATGCACAACGCTGAACAGGCAAAATGATCAGTCCACTTGCAAACAAATTTTATGTTCGCTAAACGCCCTATCTAACAATTTCCTCGAAATGATTGCAATTTTACTATTTTATTTCTCTAAACCACAAGCAATCAATAATTTCTGATCAAATCACTGTTTGAATGTTTGAGAAAATCGATTTTGTTGATTGTAAATTTATTTTTTAGCAAATGTAATCGACGCTAAATTTTATGACATTTACGATAAATTAGACGAAATTCATTTTGCTGATTCACTTCATTCAAATACAATATGATTGTACTCGTAACGTGCCGATGCAACGATTGCAACGATTGCAACAATTGCAAGCAAAATATTTCACTAGCCAATGGCTCGACGGATGTGTAGAATTTACAAACTTCGAACAATTCACGCGAATGATTTACAGCCTTGCGAGTATCCGACGAATTATTTCGAAGAATGAATTTTTGTTTATAAAAAGCAAGTTTCTAGAATATTTTCATTTCTAAATTTCAAATTTTGCAATTCCGCTTTTAGAGCATTGGCAAAATCGTTCCGAATTTAATAAAGCTCAACAATGATTTCGTTTACTTAATTATTTTGCTTTTTCAAGAAAAACTGTAATTTTGAAATTCGAATAAATTTAAGTACTTTACAAACAAAATTCATTGTCAACGCCAGTTAGCCATTGTAGCTGGTTGCCTTTTTTGTTTCTCCGCTCTTCGATTTCTACTAACAATTTAAAATATTCGGCTCATCTAAATTGACTTCCATTTCACTTTTAATTAATCTCCGAGCAAATAATCAACGATTTTTGTAAATTTTTCTTGTTGTACGCAATTTCAAGAATTTTTTTGTATTTTTTCAGCCATTTTAAAGTCGAATTCAATCATCGTTAAATTTTTCGACATCTACGATAAACAGCACGAAATCATTCTCATCGATTCATTTCATTCAACTATACTTATTTCCTGTCAGTGCCAAGAACGTCACTTAAGGCAGAGGCGCGAACGAAGTGAAGTCGTTGCAGAGGAATTCCAACAATTCGTTTGAATGGGTTACAGCCTTCGAATTATCCGATGCATCATTTGCGAATTACGTTTGCCTGTTCGACGGTTCTTCAATTTCTCAACCTACAATTTCCAACATCGAACTTGTAAGTAATCTTTCGATAATTTGCTTGTAAAACATTAACAACCAGCATTATTTGCCTCAGATGGTTTCAAGGTGAATAAAACGTGTGAGTCCACGGCGTGCGCCATTGTTCAGTATTGTCCTCCGTTGACGTCAGAATTATGCAAAGCCACTCATCCGAAGCCGAATTCGAGTACAATGATTTGCAGCGTGAAGAATGAATCATCCAGTCCACATCCGGACCATTCCAAGGAACCAGACTGGATCTTCAAGGGAACAACCTAGCGTCCTCCTACGTTTGTGATATTTGTACTTTATTGTTGTGAACAAGTACCTTAGGGAGGTTACTCTTGGATATCTTACTTGGTGGGCTTAGAGCCTAGTTGGTGATCTTGGAGAGCTTAGTGGTAACCAACGCATACATCCCTCCTTCGACAATAGTGAACTATAGTATGTAAACTCTAGTGGACGATAGTTCTTGAAGGATCGCTAGTTCTTAGTGCACTGTCCCTATGGGTCATGTGTCACTGGCTTACTGCTCTTGGTAGCATGTGTGGGCGGTGGAGAGGCACCGACCATTATTGTCACTAGGAG
Source organism: Prionchulus punctatus (assembly GCA_034698125.1). Lineage (NCBI taxonomy): Eukaryota > Metazoa > Nematoda > Enoplea > Mononchida > Mononchidae > Prionchulus > Prionchulus punctatus. Next base: position 630 of record JAQGBA010000581.1, on the reverse strand, counting down.
GCAGCTCAGGCAGTCGGTCCTATTGGCTGCATGAAAGGTTCGATGCTACTTACCTGATCATGCGAATCACATGATCGACTAGTAGCGACATCGACCTGAACTGGTAAATCGCTCAGGCCAGTTAGTATTCCTTGGGAAGTCTTTTAACAATGTAGTTTTCTTTCTTGTTGTCTTTGTTTTTCTACATTCCCAGTGACCCAACGAAACGACCAACGATATAAATCGTCTGCATTTTACTTACAATTATATTTTGGACAACCCGATATAACGTTAGAATACCTGAGAACCGTGCGTCAACTTCCACCTCGCCATCTGGAGGCTCCGACTGTTGGTCAATTGCCGCCAGTTAGGACGTTTACTCGGAAAATCCTTGTGACCGCTATGTAAACTGTTGTAGCTGACCCTACCGTGGCAGCTTGATCGCTTTAATAAATATCGTGACCAAATTTGCATTTGTCATTGTGTCTCACAAGGGAACGGTCCCGGGTCATACACGAGCTAGAAAATTAGACTAGGCGGGTTGTGTAGGCAGGACAATAGATAGTACGAAAATGTAACTCATATGTGCTGCAGATGTTCCAGTGGTCAGAAAAGTGACCGCCAAAAGGCACTTGTTCACTTTAGCGGGCA
>JAQGBA010000580.1:0-29283 GCA_034698125.1 Prionchulus punctatus | reverse complement strand
GACCAGGAACTATTTACTTAGACCAAACCCGTATAAGTGCACAACCCGGATAATTGCACAAAATTTTCTTGCCAAACTGATGTGCACTTATCCGGGTTTTACTGTATATAAAAATGTACAATTTCTATATTTCATAAATTCATTCTTGAAGCATGAACAGTGAGACTTCCCAGTGAACTCAGTGTTTTTCCAGCGAGGTCGCCAGATTTTTTAAATATGAAGAATGCTGATTCATAAAAATTTGTTCCCAGCGATATCACAAACTCACTGTTTTCAGTAGAATAAATGAAACTAAGCACCCATTTTTTGAAAAACCATTGAACAGATTTCTAAGATTCCGCCATTTCGAAATCAAAAAAAACGATAATAAACTGATTTTACAGGTAATGGGTCATGCATACAAATGACATCATGCAAAAATTTTCAACATCCACCCTCTCTCCCACATGACATGCAAGTCACTTTTGCTCGGAAACCTCTAAGCACGACCTCACTTTTACACATCCAACCCCTAAATGCTGCAAAATTCTGAAAAATTTGCACGAGATATTTTTCTATTGACTGTATCACGTAAAGCCATAAAAGAGATCACATGGAATTCTTTTTGACATTTAAATTGGGTTTGAAATGGTTTTAATGTATTTAGGCAATCATGGATTACTCCTGTCATGGTACCATAAAAATTCTACATATTTAGAATTCTAACTCATAAAATCGGGGTCCAGGGGCGGTGGGAGTTTGGGTAACCCAAGAAATTTTTTGAGAATTTGTGGCGAGAATAAAGTAAAGTTCCATGCTGCTAACTCCAGCACCAAAAACACTACTTTACACTAACACTTAACACTAACTGATGTCATTTTCCCTAAACACAAATCCCCTCCCAACATTTCATGGTGATTTTACCCAACCCTTCCTACTCCCCCCCCCACCTTGCATGATGTCATTCGTGTAGTGCCCCTGACAATATTCACACCTTGGTTTACTACAAATGTTGATTACATAGTATCTCACGCGCATTATTATAATATGACATCGAGAAACTTGAAAATCAACTAATTAACAGAAAGTAATTATTGTACAAATCATCAAGAAAGAAGAAACATTCTGTGCGAACTATAGGCTTTAACAAAATCGCCAACAAAATGCAAGACTTTGTGAAGAAGATGATTGTCTTGAAGACATTATTGGTTTGAGTCTACCCCGATAGTTACACTCGAATTCTGGTTCATGAAGAGGATTTAACTGAATAAATAAAGGATTCCTTGAAAATATTCATACATTTTACCCGAATTTGAGAAATGCAAATTTCCAGTTAATTATTGATCGAGATTTGAAACAAATTCCACACAGCTCTACTATTGGAACCACCTGCATGATAATGTTAAACGATGGTTTATGAACAATCAGCGACTTCTAAAAGTAAAGGCAAGGTATGTTTTTCCACAGCCTCTTCGATGTTTAGTAGGATCTGAATCTATGGAAGAATTTGAACAATATAACCATAATGAAGTTCAAATAGAGACAAGTTTCATAAAAAATGGAAAACTTCAATCAAATCTACAGGGTAAGGTAGATCCAAAGTCCTGTTACGCGACTTTAGGGACTAATATTGCGCCAGTTGGGATTAACTGTGCTCTGAACTCTGAATTACCTTGGAAACGACAGAGACAGTGAGATTTTTTTGTTTTCTGAAGCTACTATCTGCACTTATTCTAGCTTGGAAGGCTGTCACATCGTTCAACCAATCAGTGGCACTGCCCAGTGCCGTTTGGGCACTCTGCCTGGTGTCTGCAGTTGCTTGCCGCAAAATTTTCTGCTTGTGTTTCACAGCCAATGCCAGATAGTTTTGCGTGTCATTTATTTTCGACAACAGTTCCTAAAAAATAAAGTTGTTTCTGCATTGGCTCGTGAACTAAGCGTCCTGTTTTTACTTGTTTGTTGGCCACTCCGAAGTCCTGTACAGATTGGTACTTGGTGGCGAACTGTTTCGTGAAATCTCTCCATAATCCTCTAATGCCATCCAAAATTTTGTTTAGATTTGATCGAGTGCTGCTCGTTTCGGGTTCTTGAGCAACGACATAGTTAGTAAAAAGTACCAAGAAACCAAATAGTAAAAAGCTGGAATAATTCATTGTCATTGAGTAACAGATACAAAAATGCGAACATGACAAAACGTTTGATAGGCGTAGATTGAAAACAACAATGAGGAATATTTTTTGAAACTAAGTACCCAAGCTAGTTGCTCCTTTGTGCCGAAAAAATTTGTAAAATAAATTTTGCTTCGAGTAGAAATGCCGGCTTAAGAATAATAATAATAATAATTGAAATGAAAAATGTACTCTAAAAAAGTTGAGGTCGACCTATAAATAGGATGCTTAAGCAGAAATATGTTCTATATTTCTCACTTGGCGATTAAACTTCCTACGCACCTTGTCACACTTGACACAAGACTTATACAGTACTAATGTTAGGGTACAATAAAATTCGTAATTATTTATTTAAAAAAAATCACAATCAACAAAAAACAAATTAATCAATCCAATTTGTTAACTTAATTTTTTCAAACATTTTTAGCAACTAAATTTGAGCAACTACCAATTAGCTCATCCAAGAAAATTGCATTCAACCATTGGAAAAAATGCAAATAATTCATACGTTTGAGAAGAGGAATGTCTTTGTTTGTAATCGGGAGCAATTGCATGAATCAAAATATTGGGTTGTTCATAAAGTTTTGTCGTTTTTTCGTGATGCAAACTTGTTTGCTTGATAAAAGTAGTTATTGTGAATTTACATAAAATGTGTTATGGCTAAATAGTCTTTTATTTATTGATAAGTAACATGTGTAATTTTGAGCTTCACCCAAAAAGTGTCAAGTTTATCGCATCTGAAAACACTACAGTATACTTCCACTTTTTCGAAGAATGTTATGTTATGTTTCAAAATTTATTGATGGATTTGATATGAAAACAAATTTTCGTTCATACTGAATTAAGAGCTTTAAAAATCAGGTTTTAGACACAGAACGCTTCGCCCAACTGCCTTCTACCCCCAAAAATTTGAATATAAATAAATTCAACATCACAATGATGTCACCACTTTAGCTATGTAGCAAAGTGTGACGATATTGTGATGGAGGGGGAGGGAGGGGGACGATGACGTGATAGTGGGGACAGCTCTCGGAGCTGGCGGTATTCTTACGTATTTTCTTGGTTACATTAGCAGAAATGAAAAATTTGTTGCAAACAAAGGATTGATAAGGTGATTAGGTCTGAAGTAGCAAATAGTCAAAGAGTGCCTGATAACAGGGGATTCATTCAAAGTGATTGAGTGAACGAGCTATATTCGTAAGGAAAACAAACTGATAATCCTCGGAATATTGTTGGTTGTAATGATGATTTTGATACTAAATCAACGATTAGACGAAAACTATTTCATTCATTTCTTTTCTAAAAGTAAAAAGTACAAAAGTAAACATGGTTCACCATCGAGGTTTGCGTTTGCACATTATTAATGATGTGAAGAATTACATTGTGAAAGAAGAACTGCAGAATAGACTGACTGAAATAACGTCCTATATGTAAATATCCATGTTGCGCCTTCATTATTATGCAAATCATTACGAACTGCAAATGGCTGACGATCAATGAAAGCAATTTGTCAAACTTCAGATGAAGAAATTCTGGTCAGTTTTTTTATTTTGTTCAATGATTGATTGATCTTGACCACAAACAAAGGAAAAACGCATCTCAGTTGTTTTCATCCTTTGCATGTTTTATTATAATATTCTTTAAACATTTATATTAAACTCAAAACAGGATATAACAGATCAAACAGGAATACAGATTAAACAGATTAAACAGGATAAAACTAAAATTCTGAAATCTGAAAGAGTCGGTTCAACTTGTGAAATTAAACATCAGGCTCATTTTTGCATGTTTGTGTTTCATTGACAGCCATGTTGATTTGTAAGTAATAAAAGATCAGTTTTCAAAAAATTTATTTAAATCAAAATAAACTCAATTGACCTTGAGCCGTGTCAACCATCTGTTTTTAAAAAAGTATTGGAAAAGTTTAGAAATTATGGAAAATTAGAGCACATCATTTTTTTTCTCGAGATTCCGAGAATAAATCGAGCGATTTTCTGCAATTTTCAACAAACGAACACAACAAAACGCAACAGCAAACAAATTTTGACTTATTTCAACACAAGGTTTACAATCGGTCATTGTTTTCTTTTCAAAGCGAAAATTGAAAACTATTGTAAAAGTCTCATTTGTGATCGAAATTAACAAACCTGCAAATCAAATGATAAAATTTGAATGTTGTAATAGATTTAAAGTTATAAAAATTAAGTTCAGCAGCGATATATTTTGTTTTTCTCGCTGATTTGCTGGCAAAGATCCATGGCAATCAACTTCAAACTTAAAAAATGTTTACTTTGGCAACTAATAACAATTTCAATAGCTAAAAATCATTTTTTTACAACATTGCAAGTGGAAATTTTAGTTTTGCGGAGGTTCTGTGACGCGCTGCACTTGCATGTGCTTGCTGACTTCGATGATTTGCTGCAAGCCTTCGTTCCAATGTTTTGTCATCTTGTGCGACCAGTCTGCTTTCAGATTAATCATTTGATTTTCCGTACTTCTCGACACCTTTAAAAACAAGAAAATTGTCGCAGACAACCGACCATCCAGACATCGGCTGCGATTTACCATTTTCTGGAAATCGGTGACTTCTTTCAGCCATCCGTCGAGTAAGTCCAGTGTTGCTCGAAATCCTTCGGTTGTCAAATTCTTGGCGTTGCTGGCTTGTCGCAGGAATTCGTCCTTATGAGCTACAGCCACAGCAAAATATTGCTGGGTATCGTTGATTTTCGTCATGAAATCCTGCAAAACAATCAACTATAGTTGCAAGACAGTCAATGTAGGTGAATTAAAACCTCGATTTATTGCAGCCTTCTTACATCTTTGGTGGTCGCGAAGAAACTTTTCACCGTTTTGTAGTTGGATGAGAATAATCTTGTGAAATCCTCCCAAAATCCTTTAACAGTTTCAATAATTTTATCCAAATTATTTTTCAACGGTTGAACAACAGAATCGTCGGATTGTAGGGGGAATCCGCAAACGTTCGAAATCAACGAAATCAAAACAATTTTCAGCATAAAAGAGATCATTTTCGAGGAAATTCTTTAAAAACGTAGAAACCCACAGGAAAAGTTGGTTTTAAAACTAAAAATCTGTTGAAACTTATGACTTGAAAATTAGTTAACAACAGTTTGTCGATGTGATTGATGAATGCTCAGCGAGATAGGCTTTTCAAAGGAGGAAAATCAGTTGCTTGCAGATTCGTCACGTTTAGTTGAAATATAAACAAAAATTCAACACTGGACATTCACTAAAATGGAATTTACCGTATAATATAAAAATTATAAAATTTATGTTTCAAGTTTATTACATAAAAGAACGACAGCTTAATTAATTCGTTTGATGTGAATACTTTATTCTCATGAATGGTTTAATGAGAAGCTATTTATCTGTCACATTTAAAGATGTAATGAGACTTAGTTGATCTTCATCTTCGATCTTCGCTTTTTGGCTTAGCTCGATTACTGTTTCTAATCCGTTGTTCCACTTGTTGGTCATATCCTGCTGCCATGCTTGTTCAAGATCGTTGTATTCGGATTTGGCACTTTCCTTCACCTGGATAGAAAACAAAGAAGCTAAAAACGTGCAGACGACTATAGATGTTCAAAAATAAACAAATTCAAATTGATAAATGCTGGTGACTTAGTTGTCTTTGTGAGTATAGTTATCCAGTAACTATAGTTGTTCATATATTGAGTTGCTACAGTTGCAGAAGGGATGAACATCAAGTGATAACTGTGGTCCAGTCACTACATTGTTCAATGAATACTCGTATAGTTGTCCTGCGGCTACATTGTCCAGTGACTATAATCGTCCATTGACTACAGTTGTGTAGTGGCTATAATTGTCCAATGACTATTGTATGTCACTGGCTACTGTTGCCCAGTCAATAAAGTTGTCCAGCGACTATAATGACTATAGTTATCCAGTGACAGTTGTACAGTAAATATAGTATACATAGGTAGTTGTCCAGTGACTCTAGTTATCCAGTGAACTAACAGTTGTCCAGTCACGAACAGTTGCGCACTAACGTGGTCCAGTGAACTAAGTTGTCAAGTGACTATTGTGGTCCAGGAGCAAACAGTGTTCAGCGACGAAAAGTGTGTCCGTAACTGAGTAGGCCAGTGACTAACAATTGTCCACCTCGTGACAATAATTGTCCAGTGACTATTGTGGTGCAACAGTTGTCGAGCGACTAAAGTTGTCTTTGTCTAGTGGCGTTATTGCCCAGGGACTACACTGATTCTTAGATTTGATACCAAGCCCCTATAGGTGTCCTTGTGACTACAGTGTAAGATTATAATTGTCAACTGATTATAGTTGTCCGGTGAGTAAACTTGTTCAGTGAAATATACTTCGTTGTCCTGCAATTATAATTGTCCAGCGACTATATTTTTCCAGTGACTATAGTTGTTTCAATAGTTTACCTTGTCTTTGAAGTCTGTGACATTTTGCAGCCAATTGTGTAGCGTTCGTTGCACTGATTTAGCTTTCTTCACCGTATCATTTTTCGCTGTTAAAATCAACTCTTTTTGACGTTCTTCTACAAGCGCGATATACTTCTGAGTGTCGTCGACTTTCTGTTCAAGATCCTACACGAAATTTGTTTTTGGAACACCGTATCGTGCCTAAATTTGATTTCATTTCGATTCTTACACGTTTGCTAGTTGAAAAGAAATCCTCCAATTTGCGATACTTGTCGACGAAGTGTTTATTGAAAAAGTCCGTGAATAATCCCTTCAATCCAGATTTAATTTTCTCGTAGTTGGATTCAGGTTCGGTCGGGGTCGGCGTTTCATCAGTGACAGTTTCGTTATGGACTGCTTTGCTGTCCGCATCATCTTTATGATGTGAACCCAGGACAAGCAGCGCCTGTAAAACAAAAATCCAAACTCGATAGTTCGCCATTGTACGAAAATGGCTGGCTGAAATTTCTAGACAGTGAAATTTTAAAACAAAAATTTTGCTGGGATAACTAGATAACCTTACAATTTCTTCTTTCTAAAGCCAGTTTGCCAAAAATGTCCAATAAATTTAATGTGTCACAAAGTTTATATACGGGCAAAAAAATAACTTTTACTTCCAACTGTAGATTATGCAGTTGAGTATGAATACCAAAACAAATATTACAATAATTATTTACAACTAGCACAAAAAATGGAAAGATTAATTGATTAATTAATTCGAAAAAAAATGATAAGGTATCTTTGGCCCGTTGCATTTGGGGCATAAAGGTTTCATTGAAACTCGATCATCAAAGAATGGTAATTACAAAAAAAATAATCAAAAAAGAAACCAAGAAACAAAAAAAGAAACAAGCTAGTTCAGTTAAGAAACCCGTAAACGACACAGAATACGATGCCGAAAGCAAAAATACTGTTGTGAGAAGGTGAATTCCCAGCATTTTTCTGATCCGTGATTTTCGCATTTTGACTAACTGCAATGACGCTGTCCATGCCGGAGTTCCAATCGTCTTTCATTTTGGTGTTCCATTGGTTCTTCAATTCTTCCTTCTTATCTTCAGCAGCGTTAGCCCACTAGAAAAACAAAAGCAGTGATTGTCCAGTGCACCGTAGTTGCCCATACATGGGCTATAGTTGTCCAGTGACTATAGTTATCCAGTGACTATAGTTGTCCAGTGATTTTAGTTGTCTGGTGACTAGAGTTGTCCACTGGCATAGTTGTTCAGGGACTACAGTTGTCCAAGTGAATCCAGTTGCTATATTTGTCCATTGACTACACAAGACCACTAACTACAGTTGTCCAGTGATTATAGGTGTGGAATGACTTCCCTTGATCAACGACCTTAGTTGTCCAATGACTATAATTGTCCAGTTGCGCTATATTTGTCCATTGACTACACTACTCCACAACTACAGTTCTCCAAAGACTATAGTTATCCAGCGACTATAGTTGTCCAGTGACTGTAGTTGACTCTACTTTAGTCTGAGCATCTTTAACATCGGCTATCCAAGTATCCAATTTAGCTGCTGCTTCGTTGAAACCCTTCGTGGTTGAATTTTTAGCTTGTTCGACTAAATCATCTTTATGTTGTTTTACAGCGGAAAGATACTCGTACGTGTCATTCATTTTTTGCGACATTTCCTGCAACGAAAAGCTAATTAAGCTAGCAAGATATGTTTTTCAACTGCACTTTCCGTACCTCTTTCGTGTTCGCTTGGAAATTTTCGACGGATTTGTATTTCGCAATAATTCGTTCCTTGAGGTCGCTCCACAGTCCAGTGAAACCATCGACGATCTTTTGGACATTGGAATCTTCGCTTGCCAAACACGGTAAAGCGACAGCCAGTGCGAAAATCATTGCAAATCGTAAGTAAGCAGCCATTTTACGACAGTCGAAATTGAATAATCTAATAAATTCTGGAAGAATGACAAAAAGTTGCACGGAAAATACTTTGAAAAGCAGAAAAAATAACTCGCTAAGCAGGTAATCTTGCAAAAAACGCGTCTATGACGATGAACGATCTAGTTGCTGTTGAAAGCAAATTTACTGAAAAAAATCCAATCATAAAACGCCCTAACCGCAGTCATACCAGGCACGAAAATGAATCAAACATAATCCGTCAAGAGTTTATTCAAATCTCTTGTAAACATCCCTCAACTTGCAAGTATAGCCATGGGTAGTTCACGGCATTATAGCCCAAGCCAACTATAGCTCAAAGAAACTATGGTTTTTGATAAGGCGCATGAAATCTACGGACTAGCGATCGAAAAACGAATTTCGTGGACGTCTTCGGGGTATACAATCTTGATATCCGAGCAAAAATACGAACCAACAATTTTCAACCGTAGAGCGTACATGTGGATGACGCAAACGAGCTATTCAATCAAAAAATGTGTTTGGTTGGTGTTTGTAAGTAATAAGTTTTCGGAAACATGGTTGTTGAAATTACAAAACTGGAATTTTCCGAGAGGCTAATACAAACAGCGAACAAATCTAGTTTTGCAACCTTTCCTGGAAAACGAGCGAGCGACAAAACCGTCGGGCGAGTGCAATATAATTTTGTTTTTGCAACGACATACCGAGCGATACCTGCGAACTTTAATTTCCGACACAAAAAAAATCACAGAACATCAGGCGATGATGAAACGGGAGTTGGAACGTGAAAGCAATTTTGAGCCCTGAAGCTCACTTGCCGAGACGTTTCCGAGCTCTGGGAGTCAACTAGCTCGACAACTATAGCGATCATGATAACTCGGCGTCGAGACGTTCGACTTCTATATCGAGGACAGATTTTTGTACATTTCCTAGTCTCGACGTTTTTTTACCTCGACCAAGGGGAGAGGGGGCGGGGGTTCCGACGCGAAATTCAATTGCTTCACGGTTAGGGCTAGCTAGCTAACCGGGGCTCTAGGAACCGTCGAGTGATCGCGGGTCCGGAAACTATAGTTGAAAGCCAGGCGAGGTTTTTCGTCTGGATCGATGCATTAACCGTCGGTCTGACGAATGTACACATACGAAAACCCTTCGGAAGAAATTTTCTTCCTCCAATAGCCGAGCCAAGCCGTTTAGGGCTTTATAGAAATTCAGACGAAAAAAGAGGGGGAGGGTGTGCCCATACGAGCAAATGGGTAAGCTAAAAAATAGGAGCCCTTGATTCATCGAGCGAATGGTCGTTGGCGCTCGATGTTGTATTGGATCTATTCGTCAATATAACTTTAGCCACCGAGCTATTGCGTAACGTTAACGAGCTCTACACGAGCGTGGCTAGCGCGCGGTTTGCGCTCGAGCTTATTCGATCCGGGATAATTTATGATGCGAGCATGAAAAACTAATTAAACACGTCGGGATGTTATAAAAAATGTGATTGAAGTCTATTACGTACGTCGTTCGACAAAACTATAACGTTGATGTTTCAGTGAAACATGATATTAAGTATTTAGGGACAGTGTAAAGTGTCATTCATTATCAATTTTCCGTGGTCGGGCTTAACCGGCCGGAAGGAGTGGTGGTAGGGGTGTAAAGTTGGCTGGCATTAGGAGCGGTGGGTTTTTAACTTTGCTCTCCCTTGTGGTCCGGCCAACTACAAGGTATTACTATGGCCTTATACACTTTATTTAAACAGTTTCGATTTGGATCATGGAATGTTCGTACGGTTAATGGTACAAGGGCGGGGAACGAAGTTATCAAGGAACTCAGCAAATTCCGACGCTATAGAAGAATTCTACGAACATTTTACGAACATTTTCAACGAATTACCGGCGGAAAGCTCGTTCATTGTAGGCTGATTGGAAGAATTCTTCGTTCATTGGAAGAACCTGATTGAAAATTTGTGATTGTGTGATTTGTTTAATGATCTAAGTCGTTGTCTGTTTAAAATTGTACTACACCTTAAAGTTTTGAAGTCGAGAACTTAATAATAATAATAATAATAAGGAGTGGTGGTAACAGAAGCACTAAAGGGAACTGGGAAGAGTCCTTGCATGAGAATTAGTAATAGTAAATGTAAGTGCGAGTAAGTGTAAGCGCAAGTGTAAGTGTAAGTGTAAGTTTAAGTGTAAGGTGCAAGATGTAAGTGAAAGTGTAAGTGCACACGTAAGTGTAAGTGCAAGCGTGAGTGCGAGTACGAGTGCGAGTGCGAGTGTGAGTTTGCGCGTGAGTGTGAGCGTGCGTGTTATTGTTAGTTTGAGTGTGAATGTATGTGAAAGTGCTTGCGTTAGTAAGTGTAAATGTAAGCATGTATAAGTGTAAGTGTAAGTGTAAGTGTAAGAAAATGTATAGGTATAAGTGTGAGTGTGCTTCTGAGAGTGTGAATGAGTGTGAGTAAGTGTGAGTGTGAGTGTGAGAGTGAATGTGAGTGTAGGTGTAGCTGTAAGTTTAAGTCTAAGTGTAAGTGTATGTCTTATTGTAATTGTAAGTGTTAGTGTGAGTGTAAGGATCAGGGTTAGGATCAGGGTCAGGATCAGGGTCAGGATCAGGGTCAGGATCAGGGTCAGGATCAGGGTCAGCGTAAGGGGCAAGTATGGGTAATGGTAAACGTTAGTATAATAGTAAGGACAAGGCACAATGGCAAGGTCAAAACGCTAGCGCAATCCTCAGGGTACGTGTAAGGAAAGGGTAAGCGAAACAGTAACTATAAAGTAAATGCTATAATAATGGCAGGGGTGTGGACTGGGTTATGGATTATGGTACAAATATGGTATAGGTATGAGGATGGTGCAGAATGAAGTGTATTGGGCATAAAGGTTGCAAACTTTAGGACCAAGAGGTTTGGGAGACGGAGACGGAGACGGAGACGAAGGCAGTGGGTGGATCTTCAAAATCATGAAGTCTTTTCAAACTTCTATAGTCGGCACGCGCTAAGCGGTCTCCTCCGTAAAATGTGTATGAAAAGTTTTCATTGGCTCATTGGCAAAGATAGGGCGGAGTTGAGACGGCTGCCAGACAAGAAAAAGAAAACGAGATTGCCAATGAGCCAATGAAAACTTTTCGTACACATTTTACGGAGGAGACCGCTTAGCGCGTGCCGACTATAGGTTGCCTATTGAGCTTATTCATTTGGGATAATTAATTTATAATGAGATGAAAAATTGTAAACATCATATTGTGGGGGTAAATATGAGTTAATTTTATATGTCCTGTAGCAAAACTGGAGCTTTGATGTTTCAATACAATAAGATAAGTAACACGTTGGCCGTTATATAATTGCTGTCTTTGAGTTTGGGTCGAACTTCTTTTCAAAATAAATTGACTTACATCATTTCAAATTCTTTGTGTTACCAGTTATTTTTAGGAAGTAATCGGTGCGCTATATCCGAAGAGAACACAATGTGATATTTATTAAATCAACTATAAATCAAGACGATGCGTCAATCCAGCTGGTCATTGATCATTCACCGTAAACTTATCAACTAATCTATATTCTAATAATGCCCTGTTCCTGGCTATTTCCTATCTTCATCCAGCGTCTCCTCGATCCACGGATAGTTTAGTCGATCAATTAAGAACTATTCCATATCTGCAAAATTTCAAAGCAATGTCATGTTATTGTTTTTATGTCGAAGCAAGTGTTCGTATACAGCACATATGATGAGGATTGAAAACAAGAAAAGTAGCAAGCTATTTGATATATAAATATGAAAAAAGAAGCGAAGAATTGAAAATTATTTTCATGATTCGAAACATTATAACTCGCTCATGTTCGTCAACCGCAGTTGTTGTCGGCCATGTCAGTAATACTTCGGTTTTGCGCTTACGTCGAACATTTTCTTCAAGTCTTTCACCCTCTTCTGCTTTTCGGCATGCATGCCGTCGATGGGGTCCCATTCCAAGTCTTTCTCTTCTTCATCTTCTTCCTCGACGTCTCCTTCGAGTTCTTCTTCGCCTTCGCCTTCCTCTTCGTCGTCTTCGCCCAATGCGCTTTCACCGTCAGCGCCTTCGATATCCGCCCATGTGGCCATCGTCGGCTGGCTCGGCGTAGGTTTAACGCCACCGGTCAATTTCTTATCTTTCTTCTTTCCTTTGCCCAGAGCTTTTCGTATTTTCTTCCTAGCCACGGCTGCGAATCCGCTGCCCGGCGGATGTCCCTGCGCTTTGACGCTCGTTCTTCGTTCGGGTTCAGTTTGCATCGTGAAGTCCTCATATTCGGGATTTGGCGTTTGTATGCGCTGATTCTTCGTCGACGGCGGTTCGGTTTGTATCTCTTGTTCGAGCAAGTCGAACAAGTGAGTCTGTAATTCTTGATCGATGGACACCACTTGCGTAGTTTGGATCGAAGATTCTTTTTTGGCGATAGTCGTCGTCTGGCTCTCCTCTTCCCTCGATTCGGCTTGCGAGGTTTGAGCTTCGGCTTCTTCGTGTTCGATGACTGTAGTTTGCGATGTGTCGTCCACTTGCAAGCTAGTGGCGCTGTAGTCGGTTTGCACTTGTTCGTCCATATAGTCGACGATGAGAGTTTGCTCGTGTTTGTCCTCTACGAGTACTTTTTCCGTTTCAGTCGATGCGTCGTACAATACAGCGGGTAAGCGAACCGCCGTTTCGGGTTCCACCAGCTGAACTTCGGGTATGGAATCTTTTCGAGCTATGGCAAGCGTTTCAGCTTTTTGCAAAGATTCCAAAACGGCTACTTCGAAAAATTCGGGCTCTTCCAATTCTTCTTGTTTGGCCACTGAGAACATGACCGGCATGCCGGTCGACGTGTCCATCTGTTTCAACATCGGCGGAAGAGTGATGCCTTGAGCTTTCTTCTCTTCTTGAAACTTCTGCGCAACGCTTTGCTTCTTGTCCTTGCTGTAAAAAGTAAATAACGGATTAGGTCATGAAAGTGTGTTGGCCAGGTTACCTTATTTGTTTTCTGATACTGTTAACTGATACTTTAATTGTTAAACACAATGACGTAACTTTATTGAATTTACAAGTCATTTGAAATTCATAAATTATTTGAAACTTTATCTGCTTGTTCTTTGCTCATTTTGCTAAAAAAGCTTGTAATATTTCAATGATTTTAATACACTTTAGTCAACATCTGTTGTCGCTTAAAAGTTTTTCAGCCGTTACTTGAGGAGTCAAAAAAACGAAACAAGAAATATAAATTCTTTTTCATTTTAGTAGCTCGGTACTACCAATGGAAATGATAAATAGTTTCGAAGCTTGTCTTCACAGAAAACGAGCTTGTCTGGTTTCTTGGAGAAGTTTCAACAATTCGTATTAATCAATTTCGATTAACAGTTGTTGTATTTCGATGCTCAGGTTGTATAATGTAATATATTATTTTTGTGGAAATAGGTTCGATATAATTATTTTTTATTACCAAACAGTGTCGTCGAATTTCTAGTTAGAGGTATAAAAAATAAACGTTTCGAGATACTGTAGGTGCACTCGGATGTTCAAGTTACGACGAAAAACATGACATGTTTACTACAGCGGCGACGGAAAGAGTAAAGATTATGATAAACAAGTCATAGGTTATTTTAAGACTTGAAATGTTGTCCTACTTCGAACTCGTTTATCACACAGGAAACAACTTTTCTAATTCGATAAGCATCGAAATGATAGATCGTTCCGGCGTTTCAGCGTATTCCACTTTTATCTCGATTCGAACGTGCCAAATCGCAAGAAGTCATAAATTCGTTCACAAATGGCCGAAAGATGATCAGAAATATTATCACAATTTGACTAACGGAAGATTTACTGGTTAAATCTCATTATTTCTGAAGCTGGGAAAAGGTGGGACAGGGGTTGAATATACACAGGTGGGACAAATCTTTTGATGCACTTTGCGACAAATACGGTCATCTCACTACATCAAATTTCCTCAAATACAGAATGAAGTACATCTCAGCGAGTTAAAATAATCGCCGTCATGTTTAATTAGCTAAGAAAGTAGCAGAAATTAGCTGGAGTGTAGGAGACCAATTTATCAGTGACACTGTGATCGACAAATTGTCGATTTGGTCAACAATGTATTTGTTTTACCTCAACAGTGGCACCAAGAATTTAGCTTTCGTATTTTGGTTCCACATCCTCATCATGCCCATAGTGGCGTTCAGTTGGTTAGACCCGGTCGACAGTTGTTTCGTATACTCGTCCAGTATCATTTGTAACAATTGGAAATAGAGTTTCTCCAGCCGTCGCTGGATAACGTTAATACACATGCTGACCAACGAAAGTCCGATGACGACGAGAAAGTATGACATAATCATGTATTTGGGATGTTCGACTGTAACGTCGCCCAGTCCTATCGTAGTAAGGGAAATGAAGAAAAAGTATATGGATTCGAAGTATGTCCAATTTTCCCAGGAGCAAAACAATGCAGCACATCCGAATATAAAACTGACAGTAATCACGAGAGCGAGCGACACTGGTATTTCTTTCTCGTCTTCTTCTTCATCCTCGGTTTTCACCTGAATCAATTCGTCTGGTTCTTGCGTTTTGACTTCGACGATTTCATCACCTTTGACACTATAGTCAGGTGGAGGTGATTCGCCGAGTGATTCCTCGTCGAAGCGTTCGACTTCTTGCACGTGACTGTACTGTATTGTCGAAGGCGGTTCTTCCTTAGTAGTCGATTTAGGCTCGATATATCGATACCAAAATGAGCTAATGTAATGAGCAATACATCCCGTACAACTGTCCCAATATGTAATCAAACGATGAAGAAGGTTAAACATCGCCTTGCCTAAATCGTTGAGCGTCGTTAACAATAGTGGAATGCCAAACAATGCATAGAGCATTGTTAAGAGACGACCAGTTACTGTCTTACAATAAATATCACCATATCCTGAAATATGTAAATAATTGATAAACATAGTTCAGAAATTAGCGAGTGAAGGATCGATAATCGAGATATCGTAATTGTGATCCGTGTTTATCTTTTATCACTGGATACTTCCGTTTTTGTGACAAACATGAGCTGGGCAGCTGTTTGATATGTCACATGCTATGGTTTTCATGACTAAAATTTTTGACGAATTTTGTCGCACGGAATCGAAATCCTGTACAATGTATTCAAAAGATTGTTTGTTTTTCTTACCGATTGTCGTATAAATTGTACATGCGAAATAAACTGAATACCATATATCCCATTTCGTTGTATTCGTTATTTTAGCAACGTGTACGACATTATCATACTTTTCAATGATTTTGTCGATGTCCGGCAAACACGCCGATCGATCCTTATACGGTTCTCCTCGAGGAGGATATGTACAATTGAATACCGTATCGTAGAGATCGGCCGATAATGTGTCCTTGACATTCTTAAACGCTTCGTATTCAACTACTTTATCATTTAAGTCGCTGTAATATTCAGTTCCCAAAAATGCTAATCCGCCGATGAGCGTGTAAGCAACGACGACCAACAGCGAAGCAATGTATTTTATTCCGAGTTTTTTATAAAGTCTTCGACATGAGAGCTTGAATCGAGCTAGCCAATTTCGTTTTTTCACTGTCGGTGTCGGCGATGGAGCCGATTCATCGCTGATCACGATGATCGGAGGTGGCGATCCGCCTTTTTCCACATCGATGGAAAGGCGCTGCTCCAACGGTTGAGTCATCGTAACATCTGACTTATCAACGTATCAATATAAAAAACGGTCGAGATAAGATGGCGAAAACATAAATCCGGTCGATGTCTAGCGTGAAATTCGACGACCACTGATGACGAAGTTGAGGAAGAAAATTTGGTTCTAGAATCTACTCGCGTTACACGCTCGATGCTATTGTTTCGCGTGGAAAGTCGAAGCGGGTCGCTGATTGAAGCAACTGTTGGTCTTGGTCTGGTATGTTTCATCGAAGAGGTAAGAGACGGAGAGGGGCGAGGCAACATTCTAAATTGTTCCTCGGTGAAGACGGTTACGCGAGACAAAAACAATAGCAACTTACGACGGCGTCGAGCGAGAGCGAGAGAGGTTGCTAATTCAAAGTGTTACGCACGAAGCCGGCGTTTAAAAATCTGAAAATAATTGTCGAATTTGATGTTGTAGAGTTTCAGGAAACCACTGTGAACGAGCATCCTCGGGGAGAAGAATCGGACCCAACATTTCGTCTGTTACGAACTTTATTGAAACGTATAAATCATCGATAACACGATTCTTTACGACGTCAATTTTCAATTTTGAAACCTGATTAAAAGGCAAATGATGTTTCAAAAAAGTTACTGTAACTTTTCTTAGCTAGTGCTTCGATTGTATGGGTGTTGTGACCCAAAGAAAATTTAATTTTGAATATGAATTTAAATGCTAAATGTATTCCTATGCGTCGAATACAAGTGTTTGCAACACTGGGATCATGGTTGATGATATTCCCTGTGTAATAAAACAAGGTACATGATCTGATTAGTCATTCTGACGCACTATGGCTGATTTCCAATTTGTGTAGATTGCTACATTTGTTTCTGTAGTCAAGGCGACACTTGCATTTTTCAACTTTTCTGTTATTTATGTCAGTAAATTTACAAATAATACATTCAGCGAAGAAACGGGTTAAACTTGTACGTCGACTTCCTCCAACTCTTCGCATTCTCTCAAGAACTCCATTTTGGCCGCCATCTTCTTGGCACTGTTGAACAGTTCGTCGACGATCAAACTGATGCTCATGGTCAATAGCGCCAATCCGACTACCATGTACAGGAACGAAACCAGCAATTTGAACTAAAGAAAATATAGATAGCACGAGTAGAGACATCCCAACTTTAGATCTCACACTCACCACTTCAATAGGTGTATTTATATTTTGATATTTCGGAACTAGGTCACCGAACCCAATGGTGAATAAAGTAACGAAACAGAAGTAGATAGAATTCACGAAGGACCAACTTTCTGTTTGCCAAAACATGATAGTACCTAAAAAGAGAACCTATCAAGAAAATAGCTAGTCAATAGTTAGTTATTATATACATACCGAAGAAGACATACAAGGCGACCAAGAAGAGCAGCAAAGTAACCGGCACATGCCCATCGTCTCCGTGTATGACGTGTTTCACTTGCGGACGTTCTCTCACTTCGTCGACGTACAAAAGTTTCTTGCCGATGAAAAGTTTTTGATGAGCGGCTCGCACGGCTTCGATGTTTTTCTCGCGGGTTCGACGAGGTCCGAAACAGCATATCCGTATGTAGCAATTCCTCAACGCGGCTCCGATTGCGAAACCGTGATCGGTTAAAAATATCAACATCAACGGTATGCCCAACAGCGCGTAAGGTATGACCAAGAAGCGACCGAATTCTGTCTGAGGGGTGACTTGACCGTAACCTGTAACGAATTCAAGTATTGCAATAGGAAATCGACAGTATCATCTACAATAATCAACAGTACGAATCACATAGATTCTTAGAAGATAGCAACGGCTCGTACCTATCGTAGTCAGAATGGATAATGAGAATAAGACGGCACTGGCTAAATTCCATTTCTCGCCGAGAACATTCACCGGCCCACCTGAGTATCCCACTGACTGAATCGCGTCGGCCAACGCGAAATGATAATCGTCCAACAGTTGCTTTATCGTCGCTTTGCTTACATTCATATTACCCGGTCCGACTTGAGCCATATTTTTCAAAAAATCCGCCAAATTCTGTTGAATATCATTGATTTCCGACGTTCTCGCGTTCTTGTCTACGTTAGCCTGATACAGCGTATCGTACTCACACAATTGAAATATCCAAGCGCCGAACAGTGTGTACAGTAGCATTAATACGAACAACCCGAAATGAGAGAAAACCAAGCGTAAAAATTTCTTGCTTATATCAGCGATGGTCACTTCGTTTTTCACTCGACGAATGTGATGCGCAAATTTGGTTTCCTTGATCCTCGTATGAACCTTTCGCAAACTAAGAAAAATCGCTTGAAACATTTTCGTCCAACTCTAGCGGCTGGTGAGTGAGAAACTTTTACAAACAATTCTCACTATCGCGGGCCCGTTACCATGGTCCGAGATCATGAGTCGGGTCATGGAAACATAATCTACGCTGGGGACAACTACGAGTCTCATGATTGTTTATATTGTTGACTAAAGTTGTTCGGCGAAACTCTTCCGTGTTTCATAGTTCGAATATCGCACGAATTTTAATGGCGCGAGCGACAAAGTGATGGCCTGATTGAAGAATTAAAATTTACACATGGAAATTGTGAGTCTTTGGAGAGTTGGACCCGGGAGCTTGATTTATTTGCATATCAGGAAATAAAAATAAGATATATGTGGCATATTTCGGCTAGATTGCACACTAAAAGTGTATGTTAACTGCTTCCTTGTTGAAAATAAAACAGTACGCCTTGATAAAACTGATCATCATAGAAATACTGTATTGGCAAATTTATTTGTACTAGGGGTCGGGTGGCCTGATGGTTCAAGGCTTCGTTCTCTTTGGGTCCACGTTATAGTGGCCTGGATTCAATTCCTCCCGTCAGCATCATTTCAACTTTGGACTTGAGCATGCCCGTTAAAACCTCCACGCTCCAGCCGATGCCCAAGGCTGCTCCCATGACGGTATGGGAGGAGAAAAAATGTGTTCCCCGACGGTGTTGGAACGCCATCGCCGGGTCCGGGCCAGGGTGGTTCCTCGGTTCCGCATTGCGCATTGCATTGTGTTGCATTGTGTTGTATTGTGTTGCATTGCTTCACTTTTATCTTGTGATGCACGTTGCATTTTGTTCATTTGTGCTGCGTCGCGCTGCATTGTGCTGCATTGTTTGCATTGCGATGCATTGTATTGCAGTGTGTTCATTTGTGTGTTGCGTCGCGTTTCATTGCGTTGCATTGCAAAGTTGTGCTGCATTTTGTTGCATTGCTTAGCAGCATGTCTTATTACATGATACTACATCGCGTTGCAGCAAAGTAATGTGATGCATTGTGAAGTTGAATTGAATTGTGGTGACTTTGAATTGAATTGAATTGTGAAGTAGCATTGTGTTGCTCTTTGATGTGTTGCATTGCATTGCATTGAGATGGGCTGCAAAGTTGTGTTGCATTTTGTTTGTAATGCAACATGTGTTACATTTCGATGCATCTCATTGCATTGCGTTGCAAAGTAACAGTGATGCATTGCGAAGTTGCGTTGAATTTGGTTGATTAGCGAAACAGCATTGTGTTGCTCTTCGATGTGTAGCATTGCGTTGCATTATGTTGCATTGATTACATTTATCGCATTCATTTCATTTGTCAATTCATTCACTTCATTCGTACAGTATGTTCATTTCACTTGTTCGTTTGTTCGTTCATTTGTTCATTCATTTGTTTGATTTTTTTCATCTATTAAAATTCAGCTATTGAAATAATCATTTTAAAGTCTAAATATTTTGGAATTTGTGCTGAGCAACATTCTAGGCATGGCTGAAAAAATGGTTTCATCATCTGTAACTCCTCCAGTTGTCATTCATAACGTGTCAAAAATCTCAAAAATCTTGTTCTCGGCTGCCAAGATTTGGTAAACTGACGTCAATAGTCTCGAAAAATAAATGTTTGAAAGTTTTTATCAAAAAACGAGTTCTCACAGTTTGGAACAGTCGCATTTATCATCGAACGTTTTTCTCTACCGTAAAAGTTAAACTAACACACCAATTTCCCGTGTCATCCGCGAAGATTTATTGCGCAACGAGAAATCTTTGAGCTCTGTTCATCGCCTAATTGTCTCATTTCAAAGCACTAGCTAGCTAACTATGGTTGATCTAAGCCGGAGCAAAATTTTTGCGAAGAAATTCGAAGACAAGACGAAGCAAACAACGGTTTCGGGTCGTTGAGTGAGTCGAACAGATACTTCATTGAACGAAGAAATTGTCACTTTTTACAAACAGTAGTCGATGAACATCAATCGCTAAAATATGCTAGAGAGAAGTTGGCCAGCCCGTACAACGGACACATAGCAACGCATAGCGGAAAAATGTCCGACCTAAACGAGCGAAATTTTGATACCTAATATCCCGTGCTCATTCGCCGACACCACGGTTCGAAATATTGTTTCATATTTTTCCCTCCGAAGATTTTCGACAGTCGAATAGTTGTTTCAGCTGATTTGCAGCTGAGCTTGTACCTGATTATCATCTACAGTATACCCGGATAACGATCTACTGTACCCGGATTAGGATCTATTGTAATCGGATTAGGATCTACTGTACCCGCATTAGGATCTACTGTACCCAGATAAGGATCTACTGTACCCGGATTAGGATCTACTGTACTCGGATTGGATCTACAGTATTCGTGGATTGCGATCTACACTCGTCCAAGGAAAGACACTTCCGGTAATCGAGGAAAAACTACGTATCGAATTTTTGCCCGTTATGGGCCTGACTCTGACAACGAATGCGTTCAGGAAAAGTTCCAACTACGCCGAGCCGTCGACGTTGAAGGGAACAATTCAGAAACATGCCCAATACGTTAACATCAATAGGAACGTTAAAGAGTTTTCTCGATTTTGGTCGTCCGGCGGTCCTCTGGTACCGTGTTTCACTGAAACGGCGCGCAAACAGCGCAAAGTTCGAAAACGGACGAAAAACACGAAAAATGTGTCCTGAACTTCGTTTTGCGCGACCATTTTCAATTTCACTCACGAAACGGCTTCATTGTCGATTCCGTCCGTCGATTTACCGAGAAAAAAATGTTTTTCGGATACGTACTCTCGACTCTCACTCGCTAATCAGAAAGGCAAACGTCCAATGATGACTGGTGAATCACGAAAATTTTACTATTTCTACTCTGATAGTAGACATTTTTCGATCATTGCGACCGAAAATGGAACCGAAAATGGTCTTCATTTTATTCTTTGGAGTGTCTCTGTGCAACTTAGTGGTCAATGGAAAATTTTTAAGTAAGGTCTATAGTTCAATTAACAACTATAGTCACTGGACAGTTTTGAAAAATTGATTGTTTCAGACAGAATCAGGCGCCAAGGCGGTGGTGGTGGTTGCGGTGGAGGCTGCAACTGTGGCTTTGGACCCTACGGACCCTACGGACCATTCCTGCCCATCGGACCCAACGGTCTACCGCTGCCCGTCGCCCCCGGTCTGCCCATACTACCGGGCACCCTGCCCCTACTGGGCGCTCAGACCGTGGGTCAAACCGTTGGTGGACTCAACGCTGCTCTTGGACCAAATGTCAATAGAGACCACAAGCCTAAAGAGGAAAAAACAGAAGCTGGCCTTAAAAACGACAAAGTCGTACTGAAAATCGACTCGCCCCAAGCGAAATCGGGCGCCGGCGGTGGTTCAGTGGGCCCCGGAAATCCGTGCAAAGCCGACGGAGAATGTGTGACAGGAGCCACGTGCGTCACGGCTCATGGAAAACGGTATTGCGTGTGCGCCGCCGGAAAACGACCTCAGGGATCGAAATGTTTATAAGAAAACAAAAATATTGTCTCGCCATTTGTTTTTCTCGACAGTCTTTCTCAGGTGTTACAGTCGAGGAACCGTTCATAAATATAAACCATAGTCCAACTGTAGACAGGCCTCGAAAGAAACTATTTTTTTGTGGTTCACTAAAGTCACGTGATTAATTAAAGAACTACAGTTTGTAGTTTATGGACGGTGCCTTCAAAATGTCGGTCTATAATTCATAGATCTTATTTGTATTTAGATACAATAAATGGGGAGCTTTTTTAAATAAAATTATTTATACGGACCCTTGAAGTTTTCAAAAAAAAACAAGAGTGAGAAGCAAAAGTTTTCTTTATTTTCAATGTGTTTATATCATTCTTCCGTCGACAGTTGTTGTTTGGATATCCGTTTTGACCCGACGGGAAGATTTCGAGCAAAAAACAACCTCAGTCAAAGCAAAACCAGGATAAATAACAAAAAGTCGAAAATGTTAGTCTGATCTATGAACAACTACTAAACAACTGTAGTCAAAAGCAACTATGGTCAATGAACAACTATAGTCTCCTCCAAACTGTTGCCGCTAACGTCAATGGAACAAATATAGTCACAACAGAATCAAATTTTTACCGGTTTTTGTTAATAAAATCGTGAAACCAGCGCTTTCGAAGCATAATGTCAACAATCTATTGAATCAAATGGACCGCTGGTCGAAAGTTCGTGACCGAAAAGTTTTCAATGGAAGTGCGTCCCTTTATCCAGGAGACGAAAATGGCCATGGACTCCACCCCTATTTGTTAAAGTTAGACTTAAAGTGTGTCCATGAAACGGACTCACGAATTGTTCGCTATTTTAACTTGAAAAGAGTAAAAAAAAACTCCAGTTTTGTAAAATCGACAGTTACACTTAGGTCATATTTTTATCTGGAATCAAAATGAATTTTCTGTTTGTATTTTTTGTTTTTGGCGCCCTTTTTGTGAATCAAGTTTTACCTCAAGTTGACAGAAAGCCTTACGAAATCTACAGTAAGATAATTTAAATGGCATGATGCGCAGGTGGCTTGATGCTGACATTGCAGGAATGAAACGAGGCTGTGGTGGAGGATGTGGAGGAGGCGGTGGAGGCGGTGGAGGCGGTGGAGGCGGTGGAGGCGGTGGAGGCGGTGGTGGAGGAGGCGGCGGTTGCGGCGGTGGATGTTGCGGAGGTGGTTGCGGTGGAGGCGATGGTGGTTACGGACCTTTCGGACCATACGGTCCGTTTGGTCCGTTCGGTCCATTCGGACCCGGGTTACCGCTTCCTGGTATTCCTGGTCTTCCGTTACGAGGAGCCGCTGCTGCTGGTTCTGCTACGCTGACTCAACCTCAATTTATGGCTCTCATGCGAAATCCGAAACCGAAAGTGAAAAAGGGCGACCAAGCCAATAAAATCGACAATATCGATAAGATCAATAAAGTCGATAAGATCAATAAAATCAATAAAGTCGATAAAATCGATAAGATGGATGAAATCGATGAAAGTGATAAAACAAATAAAACAAGCACAGTCGATGAAGAAGGCATTGAACAATTAGCGGGAAAATTCAAACTGAAAGCGGATGTTGCTTCATCGCATACATCTGGTGGTACAGTAACACCTGGAGATCCCTGCGAAGAGGATGAAGAATGCGTCGATGGAGCAACTTGCGTATCGGCTCACCGTACACAGTATTGCGTATGCGCTGCCGGAAAGCGACCACAAGGACCAAGATGTGTTTGAGTAAAGTATTTGTTGTTCTGTTTTCTGAAATCACGACCAGTAAAAGTGAAAAACATGAAAGCAGAAGACTGCATATTTTTTTGAAATATTGCTAAAATGACTGTGAATCTAAGCGACCAACGGTCGAAGCGATTGGCAGGTGAAGCTGACAATTGCCAAAAGCGATTGACATAATAAGCCACCGATATGGCACGCAATCAACAAGCGAAGCGAGTAAAGGTCGAAGTGACTGATGGTCGATGCGACAGATGGTCGAAGTGGCAAACGGTCGAAGCGACTAAAGGTAGAAGCGTTTGATATTAGAAGCGACTGACATTTGAAATGACTTTTATGAAAAGCGAATTACGTTCGACGCTCCTGTTGGTCGAATGACGATGGTCGAAGCGACTGACGTTTGAAGCCGCTGATGAGCAAAGTGACAGGAGGTTCGAGCAACTGATAGTTGAAGCGACTAACAGTTGAAGCATTTGATGTTCGAAGCGAGTTAACTTCAAATCGACTTATTTGAAGCGACTGACAGTCAAAGCGATTAATGATCGAAGTGACTAAAGGTAGAAGCGTTTGATGTTCGAAGCGGCTGCCATTCGAAGGGACTTTCATGGAAGTGAATAACGTTCGACGCTCCTGTTGGTCGAAATGGCTATGGTTGACGCGGCTGATAGTCGAAGCGACTGACGTTTGAACCTGCTGATTATTAAAGTGACAGGAGGTTCGAGAAAATGATGGTCTAAAGTGACTAAAGGTAGAAGCGATCGATGTTCGAAGTGACTTATTCGAATCGACTTACTGTACATTCGAAGCGACTGATGATCGAAGTGACTAGCAATTGAAACGATTAACGTTCTAAGCTATTTAATGGTCAAAGCGACTGATTTGAATGGTTGTACCAACTGATATAATAGGACCGAATTCTGAGCAAACTAACACTCGACTTTATGTCAATAAAAACATTTTGTATGCAAATGATTTTCGCGGCAGCAAATGAAGAGCAAATCTGTTCGCGCAAGTTTTCGAAATCACGATATTGTCCATTGTCATTGTCAAACGGGCGATGGCCGAGAAAAAGACGACAATTGAATTTTATATTCTATTTTCAACTTCCAAATTCAACTTGGTCCTCTATTGTTGACCGGCAGGCTGCAAATTAAAAAAAATCCTTGATCACGAAGCCCGGGCTATTTGAACTTCGTATTAAAAAAGAAATTCGTCCAGTGTCCAAAAAGGTTGAGCCCTTGCATGTTCGATTCTAAAAATATGCAACTTAGTTTCATTTTAATCCTCTTTTCTTGTTTTTCATTGAACAATGCTTGGGGTTTTAGAAGATGCCCTTACGAATTTTCAAGTAAAGATTTTGCGGATCTCAAAGTATCCAGATAACGATCGGAAGTTATTTCAGAGCGGATCAAGAGGGATTGCGGCGGAGGCGGCTGCGGCGGAGGAGGCGGCGGTGGCGGAGGTTGTGGCGGAGGAGGATGCTGTGGCGGAGGAGGCGGCGGCGGCGGCGGCGGCGGCGGAAATAATGGTTTATACGGTCCCTTCGGAGTGTATGGTCCCTACGGCCCATATGGCCCATTTGGACCGAGGCCACTGATCCCTCCTCCAGTCCTGCCTGTGTTACCCGTCGTGCCCGGAGGACTGAAGAGAGACCCGAGGCCGAAGATAAAAAAGGGCGAGAAGCTGGATAAAGACCGTAAAGACAAAATCCCCGACATGCTCGAGCTTAAATCCGACACGCCCATGCAAATATCCTCCGGGGGTACTGTGAGCCCGGGAGATCCGTGCGAAGCCGATGAAGAATGCGTCGATGGCGCCGCTTGCCTCACCGGCCACGGTTCCAAGTATTGCGTCTGCTCGGAGGGAAAACGACCCAAAGGATCGACATGCATTTGAAATTTCGACACTTTCAAAAAATAAGCCAGTGAATTAATTCAGACACTTTTTGAACCGATTTTGCTCTTTGTTGTGCACGAAATCGAACCTGCAGCCACTTGGCTTACGTTTGTAGAACTTTAGTCACACATTTTAATTATTGAAATGAAATGACTGTTTTATGAATAATTTCGAAAATTATTTGTGAAAATAAACAAAAGTTACCGATTTTTGCTCATTTTCGTCGTTGACGAGACCAAATATTTTTGTGATTTTCGTAATTATGGTGGACCGACTCGGTAAACGAATTTTCGATACATTTTTCTTGTTGTTTTAATGAATTTTCGTGTAAGCGAGAAAAATGAATAAAATTTTCAGTGAATAGCGAGGCGAACGCTCGAAGAATTTCCGTGGCTGAAGTGAGATTCGGCAATTCCGGCTTAGTAAGTGAAAATAGCGTTTTTTTCGCTGTCGAATTCTATTATTGTTTTATTTTTCGAGCCGTTTTTCTTGTTTCCAAGCCATTTTCGTGTTTTATAACGGATTTTTTCAATTTTTAGCCCGTTTTCTCGTTTTTCTGACAGTTTTCTTGTTTTTTTCAGCCGCTGGCTATACCCGGACGGGCGTTAGTCGGCGAAGGGACGCTGGTGAAAATGTGCAGGAAGAAACCCAAGCCGAGGATGTTTTACTTGTTCAACGACATCCTCGTCTACGGTACGATAATTATCAAAGACCGGAAGTACAATAGACAGCATATTATTTCGTTGGAAAGTCTTGAACTTGTGGATTTGCCCGACGATGGAGGTGCAGTCGTAAAAATGCCCGATTTGCGACTTGACAGTGCACGTTTTTTGTTTTTTAGAGTTCAAAAACGGTTGGCAAATCAAAACGCCGACGAAATCGTTCAGCGTCTACGCTGCTACGAGCACCGAGAAACGAGAATGGATGTTTCATATAAAAAGATGTATTGAAGATCTTCTAGCAAAAAGTAGGTCAAAGTCTAGTGGCGATATTGCCCGTTGGCTATAGTTGACCTGTGACTATAGTTGTCCAGTCATTATAATTGTCCAGTGACAATAGTTCTTCGGTGAATATAGTTATCTAGTGAACTATAGTTGTACAACAACTATAGTTGGGCTGTGACGAGGTAATTGCTTTAGGCGGGAAAAGATCCAATTCAAAAGAGAAAGCCGCAATTTGGGTACCAGACCCCGAGGCTGCGGTTTGCATGCGTTGCAATAAAACGAAATTCAACGTCGTCCAACGTCGAGTAAGTTTTTAACACACTTTGATCGTTTAGACGACGCATTATTTGTTTTTATTTGCAGCATCATTGTCGAAAGTGCGGTTCGGTCGTGTGCAACGCGTGCTCGACCAAACGTTTCTTATTGTTTCACATATCCAAGAATCCCGTTCGCGTGTGCGACATATGTTTCAGTACTTTAATGAAAACCCAACAAAATCCGCACCCAGCACAGCCGAAAGCGAACGGTGAGCGAACATCTATAATCAGTGAACGACTATAATTATTGAACAACTATAGTTGTATTATGATTGTAGTCACAAGAATTGCCGTGACACTGATCAATTTTAGCTTATCATTAACGTAGTCACTCGCGAACTATAATCGCTCATAGGCTATAGTAATTCCTCAACTATAATCAACCATTAACTGTAGATAATTAATAAAATGAAGGCGTTCATCAATTATCGATATGGACATTCATCAACACTATAGGCACTCGCTCATCAACTGTAATAAACCGTTAACTATAGACACTAATAAACTGATAACTAATAAACTGAAGTCATTCGTCAACTATAGGCACTCAACAACTCTAGTCACCCATTAACTATAGACACTAATAAACTCATAGGCTGAAAGCTGTAACCAACTATGAGCATTCATCAACTATGGACACTCACTCATCAACTATAGATAGTCAACTATAGCCAACATCAGAAAACACTAATGAACTATAGGCATTCATCAACTATAGACAAGCATAAATAGATATTCATCAAATATCGACAATAGTGAACTATAGACACGCATCAACTGTAGCCATCCATCAACTATAGATGCGCACTACCTAAACCCCCATTCACGAACTGTAGACATTAAAAAATTACAGCCACTAATTAACTACAGATATTTATTAACTTATGATACTCAACTATAGACACTAGGCAACTATAGTCCTTTTTTGCAGGAACTGGAAATTCTAGCGGCGAAGATGACAGCGACGAAGACGACGATGCCAACGACGCGTCTCCCCAAGACGCCGACGCCGATGAGTCGAAATTCTACCGAGAAGCGATGTAAATTTCAAAAACGAGGCTCGAAATGTGAACATACTCGAAAATTGCCTCGAAATTTAAATTTTTATACATTTTCTCATTCGTTTTCATTTCACGTTTTTTTGTACAATAATATTTATGGCTTTTCTCTCTTCTTATTTCGCTTTCTCGAAAATTAATCCCAGTCTCTGAAATTTTTTTAATATATTTTTGTGATAAATTATTGTAATCGATTTTTTCAAATATTGATTGATTTGATTATGGAAAAAAATTTCAAGATCATCCGTTTTGTTCGAAGACCAGTGTTCGTTTGTTTGTTTTTTTCAAAAAACGCGGTGCATGAGTTTGTTATAAAGTGCCTGATTTATTTAATTTTTTCAATTGTATGGTGTTTTAAAATTAAAAGAAATATTGATAGACAGCGACTACAGTTTTAGCGCCTAGTATAGTTGACCAACTATAGTTACTGTACGAATGCACTTTATCGCTGATCAATTAGCCGGCGCGAAATTTGTTTTCCGCACTTTGTTGACGTACACATTTGTTTTATCTTCAACCCAAATTCAAATGCGTTAACTTTTCGCGATGCGCAAGTGCGATATAACTTGATTCATGGTAGCGGTTTCTGTTTTCGGCAAGCCGAGTCGGCTTGCAAATTTGTAGTGAACAATTTGGTTTTTGCTTGATTTTTACGAATTTTACATTGATTTAAAAATTCTTCCGAAGTTTAATATATCAACGACAATGTGTCGAATTCGCTGTTATACCGATAATTGCAATGGATCTAAAACGAGAAGTAAACAAGCCCAAAACAACCATTAACCTTATAACGATTTGATCATCCCTTTCTTCAGATTCCACTTGTAAAACGGACTCCATTCGTAAATTCCCAGGGATATCTACGCGCTAATATTGTTGATTTTACCTAACTAATTTCTGAGGAATATGTCGCCGGCGCTAATCGAAAATAATTAAGATTCTTATACAGCGACTTGCGCACTGAATTATTGTTGGTCACCATATCGACAGTTGCTCACGAACATTTCGCAATATGGATACCAGGGTGGTAGCTGTTGCCGTTTCCAGTCGATTGAATAGCCCGATAAACGATTTTGTTGCTAGTGATTCTGTAACAAGGACACTTTTTGTAATTCTTATTTTTATGTTTTGTAACTCTAAATCCCCTTTAACATTCTTTTGTAATGAATCATTTGTTTACATTCTTTCTAAAAGTGATGAATCATCCGCCCACACATCATATGACAATCATATGATCCGCCCACTCATAAATTCTTTCACCATGAATCATCACACCCACGCCATATCACCTGATTTTTAAATCATATGATACGCCCACACATCATATGATTCAACGCCCACGCAATCTCACCTGATTTTATAAATCATATGATACGCCCCCTCATTTTTATAGTATAAAAGAAGCCAGAATTTGCTATT
>JAQGBA010000579.1:0-29309 GCA_034698125.1 Prionchulus punctatus | reverse complement strand
AAAATGTTATTGATTTCTGTCGATCAGGACGCAAATGGCGCGCTTTTGAAATTTGTCCAAGATTTTAGTCATCACCCATTAGAACCGAAACGATTCTCAATTTCAACTTCGCTAAAACTATCAACTGCCTGTTTGGAAGCGATACGAGATCTTCACGCTATTCACGTTTTGCATCGAGATATTAAACCGGTATGTTTCTTTTATTAATTCGTTTTTATTTCAACAACAACTTTGTTTTATTTCAGTCTAATTTCGCAATGGGTCGTCCGGAGAGTCCGAAACGAAATACAGTATACATTTTAGATTTGGTTTGTCGCGTTTCCACTTCGATGTCGAGGGTAACTTACGACCTCCACGAACTAAAGCCAGCTTCAGAGGTACCATGAGATACGCATCATTGGCTTCGCATTTAAGACAGATAATAAAATATTCGATTCAGTTTTTCTATTCATCATTTGATTGAAGTTTTATTATTCATTTGTATTTTCAGGATCTCGGCCGAAAAGACGATCTTATTTCATTGTTCTACATGATCTACGAGTTTTGGAAGGGCGTATTGCCTTGGCGCGATCAAAAGAACCACACCGATGTGGCGGAAGCTAAACAACGCAATTCTATAGAAAAAATGGCTCTCGACTCAAAATTCAAAATTGATTCCCTTCTATTCGCACATGAACACGCTAAAGTAGGTAAAACTTAAAAACAATGGTGCTACGTTTTTATGTATTTCATCTTTGTTTTTCAGTTATGGTGATAAACCCGACTACAATATTCTTTTTACCGCTTTTACCGACATCTCAACGGAACACAACGTTAAACCGACCGACAATGGGATTGGGAGAACGAATTCGAAAAAGTAGTCGAAGAAGAAAAGTTAACGAAATAAAAATAATTTATTTAAACTGTTATATTTGTTGCTTTTTTGATTTTGATAACATTTTGAATTTAATTTTGCGTTATTAACTAAAAATCGAAATGCGAAAATTAAATAGTTACATAAATTAATACACATGGTTTTTGTTATTTTTGAAAGAAGGAAACAAACAAGAGGCTTCTACAACGGAAATGTTTTACGGTAGAAAAACCTTACTGGTTACTATCATTTTATGCGTAATTGATATTAAGTCTAATTAGTTTCGCCATGATT
The DNA here is from genome assembly GCA_034698125.1 of Prionchulus punctatus. Taxonomy (NCBI): domain Eukaryota; kingdom Metazoa; phylum Nematoda; class Enoplea; order Mononchida; family Mononchidae; genus Prionchulus; species Prionchulus punctatus. The sequence goes on along the minus strand of JAQGBA010000579.1, from coordinate 28,162 downwards.
CAAACGAATGCAAGGTAAGGTCAACGAAGTCTTGATATGCTACTTTATAGAAGACAAATAGAAACAAAAACTACCTTGTAAGAAGATGGTAATTTATCTATTTCAGAAATAATCGGGTTCATCCAACAAATAGTTATCCAAACGAGAGGATAGAAGTTTACATCGTCGCACAATCGTGCTTAACTGTTTAAGAGTATTCGAAGAAAACCTAATAATAAAAAATAAAATAATAAAGGTGCAAACGTTCAGAAACAGAAGCAACGAATCACAATAAAAAAAGCATAAAATATCATTGTATTGAACATACCGCTCATAAGATAGGACCGAGGTCCGACTCGGTGAAAATGCTGCCATGACATTCTTTGAAGCGCACTCTTCGTAAACGTTTTAGAAGACTATAACCCTGATTATTATCATGAAAAAATTTTACGCCTTAACTTACTTCATAGCCGCTTTGCTTGATTACAGTTGTAATGTAACGGGCAAGGGTCATTGCATAAATTTATTTACCAATGACTTTTATCTGTTTAACAAACTTTTTGCTAGACAAACAATTTTTCACTTTCATAAATTTCAAAAACAAAAACTACATATAAACAATTTTTGTACATAAGAACAAACTAAAGTAAAATTGTGTAAGAGAAAAATAATAAAACGTGACGATGGAAATGGAACGAAAGGAAATTGTTTGTTGTAAAAATTTAACAATGCATTCGATCATTCCGAACCAGCTTAAATTCTTAAAAAGCAAACCTCAAACTGGGTACAGTAAGTTGATTCGAAAAAATCTAATAAAACCCGTCTAAAACGAAATAAAAGTCGGCGCCAACCAACAAAACGATCAAATTTTTGTTTCATCGAAAAATTTACAATACGTTTGTTTATACGCAAAAATAATAACGCGAAATTGAAACAACAAAATGAACAAATTTTTCAAATCTTTGGTTGAATAAAAAAACATTATTATAATAAAAAAGGAACAATCAGTGAATGAAACGGGGAAGAGTTTCAAATCGGAAGGAATGCCTAAGGAAATGTAACCAAAACCCATTTTACTCTTCCGAAACAAGTTTTGGTCACAAATTAAGTGATTCTTCAGTGTGATTTTTCTAAGACGAAGAATGTGCCAAAAAAACTCTAAATGGAATATAACAGCGCCAAATACTTAAAAATTATAAAAAAATTGAGCCAAAATGAAATAACTTTCAATTGCAACGACTGATTGAAATCAAAATACAAATGCAAAAAGACATAACGAAACCACAAATGTCATAAAAGTAAGGAACGAACGATGTTTTTTAGTCTCGAATTGAGGTCAAATGTGCACAAACGTCAAACTGGCAGCAGCTTAAATAATACAGTAAATTTAAGGGCGAGTTTTCAAACTTCCGTTTGTTTTTTAATCGACGCCGGCGAAATTCGATCGTCCGAATCGCTGCGTTCGACGTTGCCTAAACGTGACGAAATATTGCTAACGCAGTCGTCTTCGATTTCGCAAACAGCCGAAACGTCGTTCGTCGAATCGAGTCCGTTCGACGACAGATGTCCTTCCATTGACGTTTGCATTCGGTCGTCGTCTGCCATCGGCAGACTCCATTCAGATTCGTAATCGTCCGACGTCTCAGCATCGGCGCCTCGGCGATTCGTGAAGCCCTTGTTGTTGTTGTCGTTCGAATCCAACAATCGCTTTCGTTCAGAGCCGGTGCTTAAAGGTGCCTGAACAGTATACAATCGGTATTAAAACACGAAACAACTACAGAAGACGTTCGTCGACGAAATTCACTTGTAGACGTGGTAAATATCTATCCAAATATGATCCACCGACGCTGCCGCCGCCTTTTCCGGAACTTTTCGTCGAACTTGGTTTATTATATTCATCGTTGGCGTCCAATCGTCTATTCAACCGACTGAGCGCTAGAAGTTGCTGACGAAATTCGTCCATGCCCGCAGCGGCTTCTTCTAGTTCATTTAATTCGTTATCATCCTCGTGATTAATTTCGCCGACGCTTTCAGTGTCCGTCTCTTCTAACTTCGAAACGCCTCGAGGAAGACTGTCGGTCGTGACGACGCCAGTTTCGTCGTCAGTCGCGATTTCACTCCGACTCAAGGTATTGTAACCTCCCGGTTGTCCTAACGTGCTATTCCAGTCAGAATAATCCCAATGATAGGCTGAAACTAACGTAAAAATATTTTGAAAACTATCAATTTCTGTCTGTATTTTCGCTGAACTCACCGCTCATTTGTTCATCTTCAGGCAAACATTGAATACTCGTAAGCGACGGCGCTCCAAGAGGATTGACTGCATTGACTCTTTTCTTCGGTCGAGTAGCTGGAGACACTGCTGGATAAAAAAAATCAAATATTGAATGAAAATGAAACTGCAAATGAACCACAATGAATACCTAACGAGCTGGCAACAGCTTTCAATCTTTCCAACGAGTCGTCGTTAAAGTTTACCATCTGCAACGCCGCTTTCCAATCGTCGACGTTATCTTCGACGTCCGCTTCAGGTCCGCGACCCAAACGTTCCAATTCCTCTGCGGCCGAACCGTAGTTAGCAGCAGATTCCAGTAAATTTGGTGGCGGTGGCGTCGCTTGTCGTTCGCTCATCGATAACGGACGGACCTGGACGGTCGGTATACCAGTTTGCAACGCGGATTCCAAATTGCTCAATTTACTTCCTCGGTGAGGCGTGAACGAACGCATTCGAGGAGGCAAAGGCGGAGGGGCGCCTTTTCCACCAGTTCGAGGAAACAGCGATGGATTCGATGAACTGCAATTGTCGCCCGGAAACGGTTGCAATATGTCCCGACTTATTTCGTCGGTAGGAACGTTTTGAATATAATTGGCTTTTTTGTATCTAAAAAATGTGAGATTTTGCATAGTCACCGATTGCGAAATGAGCATAAACCGTATTCTCACCTGTATCGATGTCTTTTGCGGCAGAGGAACACAATGACGATCGTCAAAATAATTAACACCAACAGTAAAACGATTATGCCGATCAGCTCTGGCCAAGTTACACCCCACGCGCTGCCGCTAATATTAGGCACTAAAAGTTCGTTTGTACATAGAGATCCAGTCCAATTAACTGAACAATTGCATAGATATCCGTTCGGAACGGCGACGCAAAGACCGCCATTTGCGCACGGTAAACTTGCGCAAGCGTCGATTTCCGTTTTTTCGCTGCAAGTCTTTCCTGCAAAACAAAAAACAAATGAAATATGAGAGCTGATACATTTGCCGAACACCAAATAGTTGCTAAAATGCATTTCAAAAGTGCAATATGTGATTTACCAAAGAATCCTTTCGGGCATTTGCAAAAGAAATCGTTGGACAAATTTTCGCACGCTCCTTTGTTGACGCATGGCGACGACCTGCACGGTTCCGTGTCGAATTCGCAATGACGACCGCTGAATCGAATCGGACAATTGCAAACGTAACTAGCGCCTTTGACGTTGCATATGCCGCCGTTACGGCACGGCGAATTTCGACAAACGCCGACCAACGAATCCAATTGACATTCGAAACGAACATTATGCAACAAAACTCCCGGCCCGTTCAACGGCAATCGGTAACCATTAAGCTCGGCGGTTTGAATGCAACCCGTAAAGCCGGACCGAATCGACGGCGCGGACGATATGTCAGAAACAACTTCGGCGCCCAAATGAAAATGACCGCCGTGTAAATTTAAAACATTGCTAGCGCCGACGGCGTCGAACTTCGAAGTAAGTTTTTTATCCAACGTAAGCGACGCGTGTCTTTCGCTTCGATACACTCGTACAGTATGCCATTGACCGTCGGCCACAGTAGTTTGTGATATGCGAACGATGTTTTCACCCGAACCCAAATCGAAGCGGTACTGAATAAGGCCGCCGTGAACCTAAATTTGGCGCAAAGCATTCCACGCTGTTATTTGAAACTAACTTGGTTCAATGTTCGTACTTCTAACAGCTGGAAATCTGTTTTTCCCGAGGCAAACATCAGCGTACCGAACGGCGACGTAGTTCGAAACTGCAAATTGAAATCCATTTCAGTCTCCAACGATTCCGACAAGGTATAACGGACGAAACTTTTTCCGACGAAACTCAATGCGGAATCTTCAAAAAATGTTTAAAAACATGCAAAACACAGTTTCGTTAATTTTCCGTAAGCATTTTACCTGGGCAAGGTAAATGTGTGCACGTAAGCTTCCTGCAGTCAGCGCCCTGCCGACCAGGCGGACACGTACAATAATATCCGTCAGTCGAATCATCTGGCACGCAAATCTGTTCGCTTGGGCATGGACTGGAACCACATGAGTTGATTGTTTTATCGCAAGTTGCACCTGGAAAAAAAGATAAGTAATTTGAAAAACGTAAAGAACGTTTCGAAACAATTTCCACGATTACCGCCGAATCCTTCGTAACAAATGCACTCCGACGATCGCAGATGTCTAGGCGACACGAAATTCACTTTTTCAGTTAAAATCGAAATCATATTCACTTCGTCCAACGTTAAAATATCTCGACAGTCGCCGCGCACGCAACTGCCTTTGCGACAAATTTCAGTGACTAATTCGGATATTTTTAATAACTCGCTAAATTCTTCTAATTTTCCTGCCAGCGTCGCTCGAACGAAACTGGGTTTATGAAATTCTTGACGAGATTTACGAACGGCGAAAAGTACGTCGACGCTGCGATGGACGGTCGATGACGCTTGGGCGCTTAACAAGTGAACGAATTGCGGTCTGACGCCGAGTAGGCTAGCTGCCGTTCGCGTGAACAATGCCATTTTCGAATGCACGAACGAGTGGAGATCTAAATTGCTCAACCTCGCCGAAACAGATGCCGATAACATTTCCGTCGTGATGACTTTCTGTTCAATTTTCGACGTAGCAGAGCTAAAATTTGTTTTAAACGACGTCAACTTTGAAAACATAAAAAATGAATAGATCATTACGTTAGAAAACTTCCGTCGAACGCTGTAACGTTAAACGTATAATCACCCGGTTTCAAACCAGCAGCAGCTGAAACTCGCCCGTCTTCAGGATGAACGTCGAATAGCTCTCGATGCTCATCGTTCAACGCTTGAATTCCGTAAATTAAATGATCTTGAGCGTCTCGATCGTGCGCTGATACCTTTCCGACTAAACCTCCGTGAAATTCGCCCATGTACGTCATAAGAACCGTTTGAAAGCTTGAAACTTCGGGCGCGAAACGACTTTCTTCAGTTATTTTAATAAATAAATGACATTCGGATGTCAAAGATGGTTTGCCACTGTCTGTTGCGAGAAGCTAAATCGAAACGAAACATTTCGAATAGATTAAATAAATTTGACAAAAGTGAATTCTACTTACTTTTAGTTTGTATTGCAGTTCGCTGAGCGGCGAGACAGCAGTATGCAAATGTCCACTTGGTAAGATTCTAAAATCATCAGAACTTTTCCCGAGCACCTGATACGTAAATGGACCGCCGTTTCCGTCGCCGTCTTGATCCATTGTGTTAAATACATGAATCGAAGTGTCAATTATCGAATGTTGCTAAACGGAAGCAAAGAAATTGAAATACGCACAATTGTATTTGCAAAAAGCAAAAAAATGTTTACTTTAACAACAATAGTGCGATTGCAATTCGATATGTAAGGAAAATTATCGTTTACGTCGACAACTTCAATGTGAATTTGAGCCATCGTCGACAACTGAGGCGAACCATTGTCGAGACATTTTATTTCCAAAACGTGAGATTTTTTCTGAAATTTGAGTCCGTTCATTTATAAGATTCAGTAACAAGACAACAAGACAAACAAAAATGTTACTGTTTCGTAATCCAAACTCGAAGCAAGCTCTAAATTTCCATCGCTGGTCATACGAAACAAATTAGCGTCGATTTTTCGACCTTCAACGAGTTCGTAAGAAACTTTTCCATTGACTCCGGAATCTATATCGTGCGCTAAAACTTGAATCAACTTTGCGCCGACGGTTGCGTTTTCGAAAACTTTGACTCGATAAATTTCTTGTGTGAATACTGGTGCGTTATCGTTAATGTCTTTTATGAGAATGTTAATCGTCGACGAACCGGACAAAGGCGTTTCACCGCCGTCGGTTCCGATGACGACGAAAGAATATTCCGACCTCTTTTCAAAGTCTAAACTTTTTTTCACAGTCAGCGCTCCTGAAACAGTAAACGATGAAACAAATTTAGAACAATAAATCGCTTTGTTTTACCGCTAAGTTCGTCCAAAACGAAATCATCGTCCCCAGTGTTCATTGGAAACTTGTAACGAACTTCGGCGTTGTATCCGGAATCTTTGCTAATCGCTTTAACGCGCAACACCTCAACGTCGACTGGCGTATCTTCTTCGACGTTAACAGTGTAAATATTTTGCAAAAATTCCGGCGGATTGTCGTTGATATCCAAAACGTCGACGAAAATGTAGGTTGAGCTCGACATCGATGGGATGCCACCGTCTTCAGCGATTAAAGTTAGATTGTAATTATCAATTTCTTCTCTATCTAGCGATTTTAAAACGAAAACTGCGCCGCTTTTCGAATCGACTGAGAATTTCGTTTTATCGACGCTGTCGGCGAAACGATATTCAACTTTACTACCATTACCTGATAAATAAGTAAAAAATAAATGAAAACGAAAATAAAAATGACACAAATTCCATAATTTAACGATAATAAATACGTACCTAAATCGTTGTCTAACGCGTGAATTTGCATCATAAAATGAGGAAATTTCCCTTCGAAATTTTCACGAACGTCGCTGCGATAAAATTTTTGATCGAAAGTCGGCGTTTCGTCGTTGGCGTCAGTGACGTTAATGGAGATATAAGTTTCGCAAAAACGATAGCCAGAATCTTCGACCCTTGCTAATAAATTATATTTCGGAGTCTTTTCTCTATCCAACTTTCGATCAATCGAAATTTTTCCTGCAAATAAACAAAACTTTGCTATCTTGCAAAGAAAATTAACAAGAAAGAGTAAAAAATTTACCAGTCGAGGAAATAACGAAATCATCAGTACTGTTTAAAGAATATCGTAAGACAGTTTCTTCGATCGAATCTAATTCGGAAGCCTCGACCGCATACACCGACGAACCGACGTCGCTGCTTTCCAAAATATTAATCGAAATAGTATCCTGTAAACAGAAACCATGTTCTAGAAAATATGGCCTGTATGGAAGTAAAAAAGCAAAATATATGTACGCGTTCGCAAACGGGAGCGCTATCGTCTTGATCGTTTAATGTAATTAAAATTAACGTCGTATCGCTGAATTTGCCGTCGGAAACTAGAACCGTAAGTCGATAAACCTGCGTCGATTCGTAATCTAACGCTCGAGCGACGTATATCTGTCCATTCATGTGAATTCCGAACATGCCTATAAATGGATAAAAGAAAGAGTCCAAACCGTCGATCGGGAACAAATAATTTAGCAGCAACGATGGGCACAAAAGGCACAAAAGGCACAAAAGATACCTTCCAAATTTCCATCGACGATATAAAACGTCGAAGCGTTATACGGCGGTAAGTCTTTATCACTGATAAGCACTTGACCAACGACGGTGCCCGGAGAAGCGTTTTCATCGACGGAAAATTCGTACGCTTCCTTTTCAAACGTCGGCACGACGTCGTTCACGTCGAGAACTCGAATTTCCAACTGTATTTCAGAACTTTTGCTAGGTTGACCATCATCGACGGCGATTATTTTAACGTGAAGCAAATCCTAATCGAAATAAACATGTTAATAATGAAACAGAGCAAAAACAAAAAATAATTTTACTTTAGTTTCACGATCCAGCGATTGAGTCGTTAAAATCCATCCAGAATAAGGATCGACTTTAAACGCCTCAGAGTCGGACGACGTTCCAATAGTGTATTTAATGGTTGCAGACGAATCGGCGTCAGCATCGTCAGCAGACAGAATAACGACGCTTGATCCAACGGGCGAATCTTCGAAAATGCTCAATTGGAGTTGAGAAGCGAAAAATTTTGGTTCGTTATCGTTGACGTCGTCGACTTTTATGTGAACAAGCGCCAAAGAATTACATTTAACGCCCGTTTGCGAATTGGCGCCAACGTGAAACGAGTATTTCGATCGCGATTCGCGATCCAAAAGTTTTACTGTGCTTATCGTGCCGTTTTCGTCGATTTCGAACGGAAAGTCGTTGTTAATTCCATCGACGCTAACCGATGGTAACAAAACGAAGGTCACTTTCGACAACGAACTAAGGCGCACACGTCCAATTTTCGAACCGATGTCGACGCTTTCGAATACTTTAAACGGATATTCGCTTTCGGAAAATTGCACTAGGGTGTTTTTATGTGAACTAATTTCGATTTCGACCGGCGCTTCGTCGTGCAACGGCGGGTTTCCTTGATCGGTGGCGACAATGACGAATCGAATCTGTCGACCAGCTAAATACGACGAACAAACAGTTGAAAGAGGTTAAAAAATAAAACTAAAATTGTCAGTTTGAAAAACTTACAAAGTTCTTTTAAATCGCGCCTGGTTTCCAATTTTCCGTTTTGACTGTTGAGTTTAAAGTACTTCTCTGCAACGTCGCCTTCCGAATCTTTTCGTATTGAATATTCAGGCGTGTCATTTTCGTCGGCGTCGTCGGCGAAAACTTGGAGAACCATCGAACCTACGGCGACGTCGGACGGAAACGATATCTTATAACTATCCGTCGCGAATTTCGGTTTATTATCGTTGACGTCCAGCACGGAAATTTTCATTTGAGCGGCGTGGGTAGCGCCGGCATCGTCTTCGGCGATAATAGTTACTGCGTAAAATTTCTTCTTCTCAGCGTCCAACCGTTCTTTGACGTAAACATTTCCTGAAACGTGAAAATGATATTTAATGTAATTCAAAAACAAAAGTCTTGTCGCCTAATTTAGCTAACCCGTCGAGGAGTCGATTCCAAAGGGAAATCCGCCGTTCAACAAACGATAAGTCAGCGGCGACGATGATTGGACATCGAGCGAACCGACTAAACTTCCAATATCTGCGCTTTCTTTAACGCTAACGTCGATCGTTCGTTTCAAAAACACGTTCGTCGAAGACTTCGATTCAATTTTCGTTGATAACAAACAAGACGAACTATATAAACCGTCGCTAACGGTTAGATTCAATAAATATTTTGCTTTCAAGGCGTTGTTCAACAGTTTCGCCGTTTTAACGACACCAGTATGCGAATCGAGCGCGAACAGCTGCTCGTCGTCGCCGTCGAAAATGCTATAAATCAAACGGCCACGGTCGATTTGATCTTCGTCGGACGCCGACATTTTGGCGACAAACGTGTCCAACGGGGAAGTTTTTGATAACAAACTTTCGTACGCCAATTGAGTGAAAACCGGTGCGTTATCGTTAACATCGACGACATTAACGACAACCTACAATTTACGTACGCAAAATAAAACTTCGTACACAAAACGAATTTTATTGTAATATACCTTAGAAGTCGACGAGAGCGATGGTAGACCCAAATCTTCAGCGGTCACGTCGAAAGTAAATTGCCGATCGGATTCGAAATCAATCGGCGAAAGAATGATGACGTCGCCGTTATCTTTGTTGATGTCAAAATTGGCAACCTTTGAACGTAACGAAAACAGAAAACGCCCGTTATCACCGACGTCAGCGTCGAACGCCGAAACTTGACCGATCACCGTCCCAACCAAAACATTTTCTTTAACATCAAACGCATAAATACGTTTCTCGAACGTCGGCGGATTGTCGTTGACGTCTAAAACGTCGACGTTTACGCTAATTTGCGAGACAGTGTTCGTATAAATATCGACTGCTTGAATTTTTAAACGGTGAAATGGAATTCGCTCACGATCTAATGGTTTCTGAACAATTAATTCGCCTGGAAATGAGAATGTACTCGTTCATTAAACGAATGAGCATTAGTCAGAATTTCAAACGTATTACCTGTTAAGAATTTTATCCAAAACAATGAGTCGGCGTCGCCATCAACGATGCGATAACCTAATAAATTTCCGTTCGTCGATGATGCGTTCAACGTCATTACAGTTTTACCGACGTTCGATACTCCTTCCAGAACGGAAACGTTGAAATAAGGTTGAGAAAACAGAGGCGTATCTTTGCTAACGATATTAATTTTCAAATTTGACGGGCTGCTCATCGGCGGAGTGCCTAAAATCGAAAAATAAGGTGAAGCAAAAATCCGACAAAATTTTATCAATCGCTAACCATAATCGAATGCCACCAATGGCAACATAAAATTAATTTTTCCAATTCCGTAAGTAAAATTTCTTTTTAAATTTATTTCGCCGCTTGTTTCGTTTAATATTAAATAGTCGGCGACGAAATCTCGCGCGTCGTCGGTCAGTGGGCCGAATTTGAATCCGACGCGACCATTGTCGCCGTCGTCCAAATCTACGGCTTTCAAAGTGGCAATAAGTGTTTTTTCCATTGTTTCCATCGGTACCGCGATTTCGTACGGCGCGTTGACGAAAACTGGCGGCGAATCGTTTTGATCCTCGATATTTATATCGACGACGCAGCGAGCTAAACGCGGCGGATTACGTTGATCGTGTGCTTGGACGATTAAACTTAATCGTCCACGATGATGTTCCTCGCGATCTAGAGGCACGCCGGTAGTTTCCAACAAACCGGTAAACGGATTCAGCGTGAACCAACTGTTCTCGTTGAGAAGGCGAAAAACGATAGTTTCGCCCAAAGCCGAGCCAAAAGTTTGTAGCACAAGAACGGTTTGACGACTCGAAACGTTTTCCAAAACGTTTACCACATATTCGTCGGATAAGAAATGAAAATCGTCGTGGGATCGAAGAAATTTCGTTTCTATTTTAACTTTCGTTTGCGTAGAAAATGTTCCATCAGTCGCGCCGACGATGACGTCGTTCGATTGACCGTCCGACAACATCGACGAATTGCGAATTTTTAAATTTCCCGTCGATTCATCGACATAATAACTACTTCTGTAGTTATTCGACGAATATTTCAGAACGTTTAAACCGTCAGCGTCTGTTGCTTTAATTTTGACGACGAAAGCGTCGTTAGCCGTTGGTAAGTAAACGATCGCGTTGTATTCAGGTTTTTCGAATTTCGGTGAATTGTCGTTCACGTTTTCGATAGTTACACGAATCAATGTCGGCGTTAGCGAATGCATTTTCGGATCGCCCATATCTTCTGCCATGACCGAAAATTCGTACAGATTTTTCTTTTCATAGTCCATCGGCAGCCTTGTGCGGATCGAACCAGTTCTAAAATGTTTAAAAAATGAAACGAACACAAAAACGGCGACGAATAACAAATAACCATTACCGATAATCGATCTCAAAATAACTTTGAGCCCAAGCGTCTGAAATGCGATAACTGACCAATCCAGCGGGTCCGGTATCGACGTCCGTCGCAAAAACGGTTAATGGAACAGACGCGGAACCCGTTGCAACGACGACGGTGCCCGACGGAGCATTTTCCACAACTACGCCGTCGTAGACTTGTTGTTTAAACACGGGCGAATGATCGTTACTATCGGTCACTTTCACCACGAAACGAGCTACGTCTTCGCCGCCGGTCGACCCCTTAGCGCGCACGAGCATTTCCAGATGTTTATTAGATTCGAAATCCAACGAGCCGATTAAATAAACGACGCCAGACGTTGGGTTGATTTCAAAAAGTCCTTTAGAAACAAAAAGATTAATAGTTTTTCGTTGCGAAACTAAACCAAATGCGCACTAACCAGTTGAATCTTCTAAAGAATAAGTGACCGACGCGCCAGCTTCGACGGCGACGATGCTGACGATGCTGCCGCTACGATGATTCTCAGGCAGTTGAACCGTATAAACGTCGTTTTGAAATTTGACGTAACTTTGAATCGAAGCTGACAATAGAATTCGAAGCGTCGTCGAATCGGATTGAGAAGGTTGACCGCCGTCTTCGACTTTTATCGATAGAACGAATTCGGGGTATTTCGATTTCAACGGCTTCGCCACTGTTACGTGACCACTTTGCGGTTCGACCGCGAAAAATCCCAAATCGTTGCCTGGAAAACAAAAGAAATGCTCCAAAATTTGCTTAAAACGTCGTAGGCGAAAGCAAACTCACCTCCAACAACTTTGTACGTTAAACTACCAGCGTCGCCAGCGTCTTCATCAATCGCCAATAAATGAGCCAAAACGGAATCGACTAAGACAGTTTCTTGAATGCGTAATTCGTGATAACTGCTTACGAATTTCGGTTTGTGATCGTTGACGTCGATGACCTGAATATGAAACATAATTTATTTCACAAAAACGTCGCCTTAAAAAAGCGTGTCGAAAAGTACTTCGACGTGAAGTAAAGTAAAAGTCTTTTGTCGTCGATTCCTCGCTTCAACCATCAAAACGTACGACTTCGTCGTTTCCCTGTCTAAATGGTCGGTTAAAAATATATTTCCGGAGCGTGCGTCGATCTGAAAGGAGCAAAAAATGATTACACGAAAAAAAGTAAACTTCGAAACTTACTTCGAATTTAGAATTGCCGGCAGAAAAGTCGGACGTCAAAAAGTATCGAGCGTCGGCGTCGGCGTTCCGAACTTCGGATGTAAGTTGAAAAACAATGCCGCCGATAGTTGTGTTTTCGAATATGTCGATGGTGTAACGTTCTTTCAGGAATTCAATTTTATCTTCGGCGATGTTTTCAACGAAGACAGACGCCTGAAATCAATGAAAAACCAATTTTTGATTGAAATTTTAAAAAAATTGGTGGGAAAAATGAAAATACTTTGCCAGAAACCGAATGTAAACTATCAGTGACGCTGTACGTCAAATGATAAACGCTCGCGTTTGGTTTTTTAGCCAACTGCAAATCACCGCTGTCCGGTTTCAGTGTAAATACGTCACCATTGTTGCCGGCTTGAATGAAATAAAAATATGCTCAATTAGAGAAAATAAACAGCAAAAAATGCAGCCGTTTACATTCCAAATAAAACCAAAGAGAATCGCCGTCGGGGTCGGTGGCTTCCAACAAACCGATGCTTCTTCCAATCGGTTCGTTAGCCGAAATGTGTATGGTTGCATTTTGCAAAATGTTCAAAACCGGAGGTTTGTTATTTTGAACGTTCGGTCGAGCGATAACGTTGAAAACGACGCTCGTATCATCGCGAAACTTGCCGTCGAAAACAGATATCTGCAACAAGAATGAATCCGTGCAAGAATTTAACTAAAATAAAACACGAATCCAAAAATTATACCGTTAACGCAATTGTTTCACGCTCTTTTAACTTTGCCGAACTATAAATCTCGCCCGTTAGTGGATCAATCCACAATCGTCCGTCTTCGTTACCTTCGGAAATATTGTAACGTAGAGAGCTGACGCTTTCAGAATCGAAGTCGACGGCGTAGATGCTAAGAGAAATATTGAAACGTTAACTAAAATGCCCAGAAATGAAAAAAATATTGCAGAAAATATGTGTCTCACCGACACAGAAAAGTTTCCTTCGATTGATCAGTAGTGACGATTTGAAATTCGTTAAACCTGTTCAAAAATTTGGGCGGACAGTCGTTTTCGTCCTCCACTTTTATGAAAACCGTGACCAAAGATGAAAGAGGTGGTACACCGTCGTCGATAACAGCGACCTAAAGTAAAAACGCCATTACATTTTTTCCAGTACTTTCCAGCATCGAGTAGTTCGTTTCAGCACCTCAAGTTCAAAACTGTCGACGCTTTCGTGATCCAATTGGCGTTTATCGGTCGATATGTATCCTGAACGAGGCTAACAAATCAAATCACAATTTCCGTACAATTTTAATCGAAAAACGAACCAGTTTTTGAATCTATTTTAAAAAAGCTCTGAGGATCGCCCTGATTGATTTTGTACGTCAATAAACTTTCGGCTTCTTCGTCGTCGTCGTCGGCGTCTCTGTCGTAAGCTTCGACGCGTACGACAACGGTATTCGCAGGCGAATTTTCTTTGATCGAACCGCCGAACCAAGGGCTAGTGGGAATCGGACCGTTGTCGTTACGATCTAATACGCGAACGAAAACTTCGACGCTGGATGACAAAGGAACGACGCCGTGGTCGCGGGCGACGACGGTCAGCCAATAATACGATTTCGTTTCCCGATCCAATTTGCGACCGGTGCGTATTTTTCCTGAACGAAAAACGCAAAGATTAGTTTCAAGATAACACTGGTTTTTAATTAAGGTAGGATTAAGTTTATAAAGCAATACCCGATCCGTCGATGGAGAAAAAACCTAATCCATCACCGCCGACGATCGAATAACTAATTATTCCTTCATTCGGCAATTGATCCGGATCTTTGGCTCGGACTTCGGTGACGAGTGTGTATTCCGGCTCATTTTCTAAATTAAAGACAGAACGAAATTAGTATCATTTTCGCAACGTCATCGGCGGAACCATAACGAAATTAGTATCGAATAATAGAAATGTACCGTAGACGCTCGATTCGACGGCAAAATTTTCGAATAACGGTGGGAAACGATTTTCATTTACGTTTACAATTTCGATCAATAGATTGCAGAACGTTGTAAATTGCGGTTGACCGGCGTCAGATAACTCGACCGATAAATTAAAAACCGGACGTTCTTCGAAATCCAATTTAGCTATAAAGGAAAAGCGCTAATGACGCAAAGAAAATAGACCCCTCTAGCGACAACGTCAGTCAATAAAAGGGGCTATGCCCAGTGGTCTACCACTGCTGTTTTCTGTTTCTTGTTTTAATGGATATGAAAACAAATACGAACGAAAAACATGTTTACCTTTCAGCCGAATGCAGCCAGAATCGGATTCGATTGTAAATTTCGACGCAGCATTCGCTAAATTAAAAGGATTATTGGTTTCGGACAAACGGTACGACACGCGACCGCCGGGGCCTATATCCGGATCGTACGAATCGACGCACGTAATCAACGAATTAACCGGTATATCTTCGGCTAATTGGAACTTTTGATTTTTCAAATAACATTCGGGGGCATTATCGTTAACGTCCTCGACGACGATTTTTATAAACGTCGACGAACGGAGCGGCGGCGTGCCGTGATCGATGGCGTTCACGGTTAATTTATATTCGGCTCTAATTTCTCGGTCCAACGTTTGCTTCAAAACAAGGGCCCCCGAGTCGGCGTCGATGGCGAAAATCGAAGATTCGGGAATAAAAAAATATGAGACGCGCGCGTTCTCTCCTTCGTCGTCGTCAGACGCCCTTACTCGAGCAATCGTCGAGCCAATTTTTGCGTCCTCGGAAACTTTAACGACGTAAAGTTGTTGCGAAAATTTCGGTTTTTCATCGTTGTAATCGGTTAATTCGATTGAAAAGTTTTTTCGAACGAACTTAAACGGTCGACCAGCATCGACGGATTCGATGAGAAGAGAAAATTTCGACAATTTTTCACGATCCAACTTTCTCAATGGACGTACAAAACCGGAATCGGCGTCGATCGTAAAATATCCGTCATCATTGCCGCTAATTATCGAGTATCTAACGAACCCCGCCGCACCCGGATCGGCGTCGTTAGCTTTGATCGCGAAAACAATACTGCCGAGGCTCGCATTTTCGTTGACATAAAAAACTGTCGCGAGATCGTCGTCGAACGTCGGTTCAAAACGATTTTCAGGCGTCAAAATGATAGGTGTACCGTTCGAATCGAGTTTCGTTTCCGTTCCGAACGTCGCTAAAACGCTAAGCTCGCTTTCCAACCGATAAGGAACACCCCAATCGGAAGCTCTAATTTTAAAAGTCACTTCCTTGTTTGTAAACTCGTTCGGTACAGGACTTCGCAATTTTAGTACGCCGTTGAAAGGATCAATCCAGAAAATTTTCGACAAGTTTTTGTTATCAGTGTGTAAGTTGTAGGATATTTTTCCGTTCAAGCCGACGTCCGCATCGGTCGCTTTTACGTTACAAAGAATGGATTCGACCACAGTCGTGGGTCGAATTAAAATATTCGAGCACGAAACGTCGTCGAACGTGGGAACGTTGTCGTTGCAGTCGTTCACGTCAATCTCGGCTTGAAATTCAATCGTTTGCGAACAACGTTCCTTTGTTGCGACGACGTCTAAACGATATTTCGCGTTAGTTGTGATATTTAAACCGCTAACCACCGTCAATAGACCATTTTTTTGATTGATTTTAAACGGGCCGGGCGATTTTATCGCCCACAAGAAATCGCCGTTGCGAAACATTACTTCGTCGTCGTCGGCGCCGCCGCCTCCAACGAAACCGACGATCGTCCCTTGCAGCGAACATTCGTCGACGGTGAATTTGTAATGTTTGACCGATGATTTTAATTCCGGACACGTTTCGGTTACTTTAACCGAAACTTGAGTGGAACTATTTTTCGGCGGATAACCTTCGTCTTCGACGCCGATGCGCAGAATGTAAACGCCGTTCGGTACGTCGCCCAGCGAACGAATTTCGTAAAAATCTTCATTGGCACGATTAATCACAAACCAATGATCGTAATCACCGGATAGAATTTCTACTTTTTTAATTTTTCCGTGTTTTTCGTCGTCTAAGTCGGCGGCTTTCAATAGAGCGCAAAGTTGCGCCGACGGTCCGACGCCGCAGCGATTAATCAAATTCGAGACGGTTTCATTTTCGACAATTAAAGTCGGCGCGTTTAAATTTACAGGTTTGACGGTGATATTTACGGTAGCTAAACTTGGTAATTTTGCGCTTTTTTGCTCGGGAAACAGTCGTGACGCGCGATCTTCGGCTAATATCTTCAGCGAAAAATTTCGATCCGTTTCCGACGTTAACTTCTTAATTAATGAAACGACGCCGGTGTTTGGATTGACGACGAAATACTTGCTTAGTTCGGGTAAGGAATAATAAATTTCACCATTCAATCCATCGTCGGGATCCGTCGCCAATACCTGAAGAACAAAAACAATCGCGATTCGAATTAAATTTTACAAAAAAAACCATCGAGCAAACAGAACGCATTCAATCTACAGTAACCTCACTATCTGCACACGGATTTAAAAAATCGTAATTTAACTTAAACTGCTTGTATTTATTTTATCGCCCGAATGGAATTCAAATTGATGACTTAAATAAACAATTGCAACGGAAAAGCTGTTTTGTTACGCTCCACAATTTGCTAATGCGTATGTTTACAAAAAATAACGCGTTTTTACGCATTGTCGGTCGTCTAGCGACAATCAACACCTCCGCACGCAGCGACGACGACGATTGCAAAAATAATAAAAGCTTTTATGAAATTTTGCAACAAAACTGATCGCAAATTACGATAAAAATAAAAATAAAATGCTTTTACGATCGTTCCCTTGAAACTAATTTCAGCATTTAATGAAGCGTAAAAATTCTCGTTTCATGTTAATTAACATGTTGTTGCTTGCTTTTATTCATTTTCAAACGGAAGGATGTCGAGCTAACGCGTTTTTAATTCAGGAAACGTGCTGCCAATTAATTTCTGAGGCCCAATATGAAACGAAAAAAATCATTTTTGCGTTTCACTAACTGACACCTAACTTGGCGTTGTTAGACAAATTTTTATCAAAAATGGCTTTGTGAAAGGGCAAAAACGTGTTTTCTTGCCGTTCAGACTTAAAAAAAATTCAATAAATCAAATTCACGCCATATTGTCTCGAAAAACAAAAAATGCCCGTTACGGTTAACAAGTGGAATAACAAACCGTTTTTTCTCGTTAGCAACGTTTGTTTTCAAAGTTATAGATCTTAAAAAAGATGCGGTGATTGTTTACCATGCATGTTCGATTCAGACGTCTGTTTCTAGGAACAGTGTGATTGCACCTGGGGACCCGATTTCACCGATTGAACTGACAACATTCATACTTTATTAACGTAGACGTCGATTGGGACAATTATTTAGTTTATAATAATAAATAACTGCCAGCTCAAGAACGAAGTCGCAGTTGTGTTTAATTCTTCAACGAAAAGCAAATTCGAAACCTCGCCGAGAGTAAGTAGTAGGGTCAAAAATGCAGTACGAGTACTGTACAAAGTTTAAGTGCGCTTTTCACGTTCGTTACTGTTTGCTCAACTTGTTGAACGATAATATCGTCTCTTAGATAAATGGGCGTCGTTGGTGTAATGAATATGCTTAAAAAAGCTTTTTTTTTATAGCGCCCAAATTATCTTAGAAAACTTGTTTCGCTTCCAACAATAGAAACGAGAGAAAGTGCGACTTGGTCGATGAAGAGATCATTCTGTTCCTCAACAAACAAACTTTGCATTGACTCTGACAATAAAATTTTACAAAAAAAATGAGTAGTTTTACAAGTTTTATCACTTCATGCGAAACAAGTTTTTTTCTGTAACACAACAGTTGAATGCTCGGTGTTGGGTTCTCAGATAAAAGGAAGCCAGATGAATCCCCGACACCACCAAAAATTCAAACCAAAACATTCCTGGTAGCCTCGACGAAGAAATAGAGAAAATGCATCAATTTACATTGTTAACGCGTCGCTGACGAAAGGCCCCACCGCTAAAGTCCGACGAACGCCGACGGATCGTCGTCGGCGAAGAACGCGACTTTTTAGATGCTGTAGCGTTAAAACGTTTTTACATCCGTATGTACGAAGTCCAGCCCACCACCGCGGCCGTCGACGACGACGACGACAGTGCAAGGACAACCGTCGCCGAAACGGACACGTCGCCGCGCGCGACGAATACGAATTGTGACAAAGTAGAACGAAGATAGAAACACAAATGGCGAAACGGCGAAAAACTCGTAAAGAAAAATGTCACAAAAACCTATTAAACGATTCCGCTTTTCGTTCTTTACGACCTTGAATGAGAAAAAGTGCCGCAATCAAAAAATTTTACACCGACGACGATCATCTTCGAACGCAGACTTTTAAGTGATTCAATTAAAAAACCCGACGACAAGTCAACGGCGGCGAGACGTAGGTTCGGAGAAAAAAGTCAAAAATTGTTATGATCAAAAACGAAAATCTTCAAATGGAGGAAAAAATCACTCCCATCGAAATCTTCAACGCTCGCAACGATCGAACAAGACCAAACTTGATTACGATGACGGGCGGCATCGACAGCGACGTACAAATTAAATTTTTACCGAGTAACTTCTTCGGGCTATTTATGAAACGAATAAGTCGTCTATATGGGACTGGTGCGCGACGACGACGGGTGCGAAATAAATAATGCACATGAGTCGTTAACAAAAACTTATCATTACTATTCAAGGACGAAATGGAATATATTTTTCACTTAGGTTTCGCGATTGAACATAACGATACAGCTCGGAATGCCATTTACAAAAGTCGCTAAACAGCAAAAGAAGCGCGCGTAAAAACAAAAGTGAAAATTAAATTACTTGAGTGACCGTCGAAAATAGAGGTAAATCTTCGGCGATGTCCACCGCTAAAAAGTCGGGCATGAATAACGGCGCTAAATCGTTCTGATCTAAGACTTTTATTAGAACTTCCGTCCATGTTTCTAAATTTCGTTCGTTCTGACGTTTTAACGTCGCCTTAATTCGTAACGAAAATTCCGCCGTTAATTCGCGATTAAGCGATAAATCCAACGACGGCCGCGTTCGTATGCGTAAAAAAACAAAATTTCCGACGAATTCGTTTTCGGCTTTGAAGAAATTTTGCTTATCGCCGCTAATGATTTTATAACGAACAGAGTTTGCATCGTTGGTTTTAGACGAGGCGTCGTCGGACGACGACGATGAAGCGTCCAACACAGAAGTAGAGGAAAAATATGGAACATAAACGCCCATTTTAGAATCTGCATTTGCATAGACTTTTCCTCGAGCGTTCTCCGGTATCGTTGCGACGTACGACGATTTCGTAAAAGTAAATAACGGCGATCGCCTGCCGCCCGAGGTCGAATCGAAGAATAAGAGAAAAACAATGAAATATACAATAAAACGAACGGTAATACGCTGATGCACGTTCATTCTTCTTCGTTAGCTGACCACCATTCGATGATTTCGAAAAAATTCACGGTTTATGACATAAATATGCCGCCGTCGGCGTGTTTTCACAGCCTCCGACCAACGCCGCCGAGCTAATCCAACGCCGTTAATATTCTCTCGTTGGCCATGCTAAAAAAGAGAGGGTATACGTTACGATGAGCGTTATTATCGCCGTTGACAATGTCACAAAAATTGTCGGACCGTACAAAGTGGGCCGACGACGATTATGAAAAAGAGAGAAAACTCGCGGCCTGCCTGTGTTCGTGAGAAGAATGAATGAACACACGAAAAAAGATTTCGATACAAACTTTTCGAAGCAATACCGAGGCGATATCGCATTACCATCGGCGAACATTATTACAACACGTTAATAAAACCCGATAATAATGATACGATAAGGAGAATGGGAAGGAAAGACACGAACGAAAATTCATGTAAACACAACGCGCATTGGAAACCGTTTAATTCCGCTTCGGCGCATCACGCAAAACGTCGTCGAAACGGCATCGTTCGCTCGTTTCGTTCGACCACCCAACACAATACCACAGCATCCAAAGGCCGATCAGCAAACGTCGCCGACCAGCACACTGATTAAAAAAGAAAAACGACGTACGAACGCCGAATGGAGCGGAAATTTTGAACCGCTGGACTGAACGAAGCCGAGTTTAAAACGTCGGTCGAGGACGATACATGAATAATGCACAGTATCAAAAAAAGTATACAATAATAAATAAAATGCTAGGCGATATTGGCGAATGGCCGGCAAGGAATTATTGATGATGACCGCAGAAAACGTTGGCCACGACCGACGACGAGAGCGAATGTCGAGCAAATAAAACGTTTTTATACGGTCATGAATAGCATTTTCGCATTCCCCGGCCAATTACGGAGTGGCAAGATGGGCGGACGACGGCGTCTCATCGATTCGACGATATTCATTGACCAAATGCGACGTTTAACGCCCCGGCGTTCACCGTTCGTTCGTCGATAGACAAAAACATAATATAAACGCACGAAACGAGTATGAGCCAAAAGAGTATTCTCTAGAGACGGGCTAATTATTGTCGTAAGGGCTTTTGGCCGCACTGATTTGTAGCTAGGATAGATGTCCCGGGTGGGCGAGAACACCAGGCGAAACGACGGACGACGACGAACAAACTCGAAAATTTACTTAAAACGATAACCTCGGCGACATTTGCTTCGACGAACCGCATGTTCAAAAACATATTAAAGACGAAAACGACCAACAGACGGTCCAATAAGGAAACAACGAGCGTAAATTTAGCCCGAA
Organism: Prionchulus punctatus; assembly: GCA_034698125.1. NCBI lineage: Eukaryota > Metazoa > Nematoda > Enoplea > Mononchida > Mononchidae > Prionchulus > Prionchulus punctatus. The sequence continues at coordinate 6,970 of JAQGBA010000579.1, read as the reverse complement.
TTGGTCCGACGACGACCGCTCTAGAAAAAACCATAACCAATTTGCGACGGGTTTTTAGGTTGATTAGAGAAGCAATCTGACAAAGACGAAAGAAAAAACAACGCAAACAAGCGTGGAATCGAATTACGAAGTGTCCATTTCGAAGCATACGAAGAACTTTTCCAAAAACGAAAGAAAAAATATATGAAACGGATAATTCAATTTTTCAGTCGCAAAGCATTCGTTTCGCTGAACTCGTGAAAAAACTTGTAACCCAGAAACGGAGACGAAAAAGGAAAGAAAGAAAACCATGACCTTTTTCTTTTCTTTCCACAAAAAAATCGGAACGGGATTAATTCAGGTCGAAAAATCACGAAAGAATAATAAGTTCAGTTCGATCTCTATTTTGGCCTCTCTAACGCGACTAGCGAGAGTGACCGTTCGCGTTTGCAATAAGTTTTTCGCGAACCAGCTTTCATTTCTAAAAACCGTCGAGCAACCAAGTAGAAAACTCAATTATTTCATTTAAAACAGCGAAAATCTGGTTAAATTACAAAAACAGTAGCGTGGCTAAAGTTTTAACGAATAAATCGACGACACGAACATGATGGAAAGACATACTCGAGAAGTTCGATAGACGCGCGCAAAAAACCGAAACATCAACAAATTACGTACAAAACGAATAGAAATTGATCTAATTTAAACGTGAAAATGTCTCGAGTGGCGCCGAAATAAAGCTTTACGTAACGGCCACATTTTTCGTTCGATCTTTAACCGATAAGGAAGGTAAGTTTCAATAATTTCCCCGATCAAATACTTCCAATGACTGACGACGATATACAACGTAAATTACGAGCGCCGCGCGTTCGCTGAGCCTTTCATGAGCAAGACGAAAAAAATTCGAAAACATTATTAATCGTAACAAGAAAGATAAACATTTTTAAAACTTTCGCCGTTTTGACTTTACGATAAAAAGCGACCGGCCTACATAGCACATTAAAATTTTGTCGCGCAATGTAAATAAAAACAAAACACGTTTTGTCGGGACAAACAAATCGTCGCGACGGCCAGCTTCGATGACACAAACGGCACTGAACAGTTCTGAACGGGGCCAATAGCAGAATCGTATTTTCATAAATATAATCAACACAGATTCAATATGAATATATAGTTCTGCGTTTTTTTTCGATGTAAATTTTTTTGTTCGTGATAAAAAACGAAATTAAGCAAATTTTTGTCACGTTTTGTGCTTAGTGATGAACTGGCATGCACACTAATGTAAAAGAACAGGTCAAAATAATAATAAAAAAAATTAGGGCTTTCACGACGACTTTGTTGGCACAGAAAAATGGAAAAATGGGCGCCAAATAATTTTGAAAAAAGTTAAGCGAATTTTTATACGTAACTGCATGGAATTTTTATTTATACTTTCAACCAGCCATAAAAATGCATTCGAATTACCGTAATGGCGTCAGTTTCAATTTCGAATGACGAAAAATTGCACAACATGCAATTTAGGTTACATGTCAGCGCAGTTTTTCCCGAGCGATTTTTGACGACTACCGTTCTAATTCAAGGAAATGTTCGTGAAAGCTGTGGACGACGGACGAAGTATTGCAAAATGCGAAGAAAGAATGTCAAAGAGTTTACAATTCCGAAAGAGCTGTTTCATATCGGTTTCTTTTGCGTCGACAGCGATTGCCGTTCTGCGAGAAGTTGGTATCACGGTAATCGTCAAATCTAACGATCACAGTTTGCGCCTCAACTTCTTCGACGTGACAAAGAATTGATTGTCACGCAATACGTTTGCCGCTTCTAACACTCAAATTAGTTGGGCTTTGCCGATATCTTGGAATATCGTGAAACAGTATTGATGTTAATTGATTAACACCGTCGATGTTAATCTACTGGTAGATTTTGTCGATCCATCCATTTTAGTTGATGCATACAATTTACTCCTTTACAATTCGAAAAATGATCGCGAATACGACAAATATTGTTGGATACGTGAATATAATCAAACCCGAACAACCTCGTGCCGTCAACGAAGAAGAATTGCATAGATGCGTCCAAAGCATGTGTAAAGGCTTCTGACTTTGGGTTCGTGTACAATTGGGATTCATTCATATTAAATGCGTAACTTTTTGCGACTTCGTTTTCTTCAGCCAATCCGGTAAAATTTTTCATTTAATATAATGTATTTTTTGTAATTACACACATTTGTTTTCTATTAAACATATCTTTCGGATCAAATGATTTCTGACTATTAGTATTTTTAATACCATAAATGATCATGCACCATGATAAAAATAGTTTCTTCGCTGAGAAAGGAAGCTATATGAAACAGCTTTGAACTCTATTTTTTTTTCTTTAACTTTCTTTAGAAAACACGTTTTCATTTTAAGACCAATATGAATATTTTTATTTCTAAAAGTACTGTATCAGCAGTGCTTCCAATCCACTGAAATTTGCCCGATTTTGTTAAGATTCGATTGCATTAAATAATGATACTTGATCAAAACTTGCAAAAATTAAGCCGTTTGAGGCATATTTTACAATCGCCCGATGTTAATTTCGTAGAAAGCGTTTTAGCAAATTTTCCGACGACCAAGGGAAATTTTGAGTCGAATAATTTCAAAAACAAAAAGATCGCCGTCGAATTCAGCTCACCGAATATCGCCAAACCGTTTCACGTCGGTCATTTACGGTCAACATTTATCGGAAGGTTCGGTGAAAATTCTGATTTCAATAGATTAGCCAATTTTTGTTTGATTTTCATTTTTGTGTTCCGTAACAGTTATCATTTTGCCAGGTTTATAGCTAATATCTTACAATCGAGCGGCGCTAACGTAACGAGGATGAACTATTTGGGCGATTGGGGAACTCAGTTCGGAATTCTTTCCGCTGGTTTCGAAAAGTTTGGAAACGAAACTTGTTTGAATAACGAGAAAATTATGCACCTTTACGATGTTTACGTTAAAGCAAATAAAGAAAAGGAAACGAACCCCGAATTCGGTAGGTAAGTTGATGCATCGGGACGCAATTTTTATCATGATTGTTGTTTATTTTAACCTCATATTTTGACTTGTCAAGCGTTTTTTATGTCTTCTTAGCTGCTAAATCGTTGGCGATATTCGCTGCAATGGAAAACGGATCGCCCAAACCGTTGGAATTTTGGAAAAGATGTTGCGATCTGAGTATCGCAGAATTTACCAACTTTTACAAACGTTTGAACGTCAAATTCGATGTTTGGCAATCAGAATCGATGTTCGCCGATCGTGGAAAAAATCTTGTCGATGAATACTTGCAGAAAAATGTCTTCGTTCGTTTGGAAAACGGTTTAATCGGTGCAAAAGTCGAGCCATTACCCAATTCGAATAAGGAATTTCATTTTATTCCGATGGCTAAAAGCGATTCCAGCACGATTTACTTATCGCGAGATGTCGTCGCGGCAATCGAACGAATTGATAAAATGAATTTCGATCATATTTATTACGTCGTCGTCGTCGGACAACAGCAACATTTTATAAACCTAAAGGTAAATTCTTACGAAACACATTTTGACACATTTTTTTGACATTATCTTCTTTTTTGAGGCGATTTTAAAACATATCGGTCGAGACGACGTTGCGTCAAAAATAACGCACGTTCGATACGGTCTCATGGAAGGCATGAGCACCAGAAATGGAAACGCCGTTTTGGTCAGCGAACTGTTGGCCAAGGGAGAAGAAACCGCTAAAAGCCTCTTGTCAACTTCTTCGACGACGAAAACCGCGCCTAAAGATTTCGAGAAGTTGACTCCCGAATTAGCTTTAAACGCTTTTTTAATAAACGACCTGAAACGACAAAGAACGAAAATGTATAAATTCGACTGGGTTGAAACTTTGAAAACTAGTGGCGAAACTGGACAATTGCTGCAAATGTGTCACGCTAGATTGTCCAGTTTGGAAGATAATTTTAAGGAACTAGTGCCAAAAATGGATTCGTTAGGAAGTTTAGAAATGACTTCGATCGTCGAAAAAGAGGGAATTGAATTAATGAAGCACATGAACGAGGGGCTTACGGGCGCATTATCGAAATCGTTGAATGATTTTCAATCTTCCAATTTATTGTATTACATTTTTAATCTTTGCCATCTTTCCAACGCCGCTCACAAAAAATTACGCGTTTTGGATTCGACGGCAGATGTTCGAAATTCGAGATTGTTTTTATTTTCAACTGCTAGACTATTATTGGCTCGTTGTATGAACATTTTAGGCGTTATACCAATATCGAAAATGTGAACTGAGAAATAAATTCCTTTGTTAATGATTCTTACAATTTTTTTGACTTAAATTTGCTCGTTAACTACGAAAATTATTTTTGATCTATTGCGCCTTGTTTGCCGTCATAATTCTCTGAAATTTCAGCGATGGCGTCCATCGCCGGTCGTATGCTTCCACTGGCTAGACTTTCCATTAAATCGAATTTTGCCTGCATTTCATCAAGACTTAAACATAATCATCCGTACGAAGCGCCAGATTGGGAACATCTCCAACAACGAGAAGATAGCCTAGGAAATACACGTTGGATCGTTTATCCGGATAAACCTAGATGGGAATTTTACGACGATGTATGTTCTTTATAATACACTGTTTTTAGTTCAACGATGTTTCTTTTTTTGACGTTCAAGAAAAATGGTTATTCAATTTTTTTGTTTGTCTTTAGGTCATTTGGCCCCCTCATCACCAAGAACGAGGCGAACCGAAAAAAGGCGAAATATTCTATTGTCGAGAACGCGTTAAGCACCCTGAATACAAAATGTGGTTCGCCTGTCATCTAGTTCGCAATCGATCTGTCGACGATGCAATTAGACAATTGGGATTTTTCGGACGAAAATCGGCTATTTATATGAAGGAATGTTTGCTTGAAGCGCAACAGCAAGCCGTAGAACAAGGCAAAATTGAGTATCGTAGCGATATGTGGGTCGGTAAGACAAAATTTTCGCTAATGTCGCTTATAAAATAATTATTCGTTGGCTTTTATTCAGCCGAAGCTTTTTCTCGAGGCTCTTTGATTATGAAAGGAATTCGAAGACACGCTCGAGGTCGATCGGGCGTCATTTTTTACAGATGGAGCGATATTTTCATTCGTTTGGAAGAAGGAAAACCGCCAGCCGAAAATCGTGCTAGGTGGGCGAAATTCGGCGGTTATAATTTAATGAATGAATACGTTCAAAGAATGCGAGATAGACGAATCTTGTACGGCTTGTAGTTGAATTCGTTGCTTTTGTAAAAATTATCGTAGATTAAGATTGGAAACAAAAAACAGTCAAAAGTTGGTTGCGTCACAAATAAAATCAACTAATAATTAAAATTATGTTTTTTGCTTATAGAGAGAGATTACTGTAAGTCAATAAGAGTTTCGTTATTTTGCGAATGTCAACTATTTCATGAAAATGTTATTTATCTGACTTGATTTTCCTGTTCATAATTTTACAATGAAGTTGGAAATTGCAAGACAAACTTTGTTTATTTCGGAACTAAAAACACATTAGTTTAGCATAAATCTTAACAGTTTCATTAAATTACTAGTACACGTGAACAGCGAAAAACTTGAAAATTGTAACAAAAATAGTCATCCTTCTCTTGAAGATCGATTTCTTTTTCCTGGACGCTTGTAAACTGGTTGAGGTCTGTAATTTGGATCATTTCGTTCGTTGGATAATTATCTTAGTTTATCTGCTAATCGATTCTTATCTTTGAGAAAAGTTTGCCAGTGTCGTTTACTGTTGTACGCCTGTAAAGAGCCGAATATTTATGACCTTGCCAAAAACTGATCAAAAAAATTTATTTCAAGTCTCATGTCCGGCGGCTGTTGGTAGATGGTGCTTTTGCAGAGATCTTCCAATTGAAAACGTGTCTTTGATGAGGTTTACAAATACCGGTTCTTTTTCGAAGTCGAATCTCATGAATTCACCTTGCGGATAGTCTTCCAATGGAATCTCTCTCGTTTCCACGATGCTTGCTCTAAATTTAGTTCTCTTCGTTGACTTTGGTTCGTCACTTTTTGGTACGACATTATTGTTCAACCGACTGCTCGCCACGAAAACAAAATTTAAAAATGATCTCGCAGTATAAATTGAAAGCAACGGTTTGTCTTCGGTAATAATTTGAGATAGCAGTTCAAACGCGAAAAAATGAAAAATTTCGCGCTTCTAACCTTATTTTCTCGCGAATATAACACACACACACACACAATAAACGTAATTGTTTTATTCTTAAAAACCATAAATAATATTTTCTTGGCAAAGGCACTGCACAAATTTTAGCTTTGATAATACCGTAATATGTATTGGCACATGCATTAATCTGCGCCATTTTTATCGTCATAAATATCTGCACATAGCATATGTGAATTTGTTGATTTCCAATACTACTATTACGCGTAGTTTTCGATATCAGAGTATGGAAGTTCCTGAGTAAGTTTAAAGTTGACACATTTTATTAATTTTTACCTCGCAACGTAACGTACAGTTTTTTCGTTTGTATTTTTTTATTGAATGATTTATTTTTATTACAATGGACTTATGGATTTATTACGTGACAATGGATTTACGGTATAGTTACTTCGGGTACCGCATGTTTGTTGTGATAAAATTCCGTTTTTCCTGTGTAAAATAGGTAGCCAATTATCACCGTTTTGTCATTTCATTCCACTACGGAATTAAAACAAATTTATTCATGAAAACATTCGGAATCTTTTTCACAAAAAATCGTTTTGTTTTCGAAAAACAGTGCCTTCGTGCAAAATGCAAAACTTAATAATAGTATCATGCAGACTGAGGTAGTTTATCTCTGTAATTCGTTTGTCGATCGCAAAATTGATATTGTCACACGTTTCCATTTTGTTCGGTATATCGACAATTTCGAGTGACTTTTTGAGTGAAATATCGGACCAACCATTGAAAACATACGACGAACATGTGAACGACCGACATTAAACTTGCGCC